>JASCZW010006751.1:0-84022 GCA_034211315.2 Aedes japonicus
TCACGAGAAGACAATTTTAGCCTCCTAGCACGAGTTCAGATCGAGGGTGAAGAAATCGAGATAGTAGACTAATTCGTGTATCTTGGCTCATTGGTGACCGCCGATAATGACACCAGCAGAGAAATAAAAAGGCGCATTATGGCTGGTAATCGTGCCTACTTTGGACTCCGAAGGACGCTAAGATCGAACAAAGTTCGCCGAACCACTAAGTTGACCATCTACGAGACATTAATTAGACCGGAGATTAGTTCTCTACGGCCACGAAACATGGACATTGCTAGTGGAGTGCCTTCGGTGTCTTTGACCGAAAGGTGCTGCGTATGATCTACGGCTGAGTGCAGATGGAAGACGGAGGTGGCGAATGAACCACGAATTGCACCAGTCGCTGCGAGAACCTCCCATCGTGCACACAGCCCTGTTAAAATGGTTCTCGAACACGAACCGACAGGTACAAGAAAAAGAGGCGCGCAAGGTGGATCGATCAAGTAGAAGGTGACCTGCGGACCCTCCGCAGACAGCGAGGCTGGCGAGTGACAGCCATGGACCGAATAGAATGGAGACAACTTCTGTGTACAGCAGAGGCCACGCCGGCCTTAGTCTGATTGGTAAGTAAGGTAGTCATGTTTGGAACCTTTTGCAATTGGCAGGCATGTAGCCCAGACCGTTTAATGGTTTTCTGAGCAAAAGATCTACATACACTTTGGACCTTCCTGTGAAACGCCGCTTGACTAGCGCTAGAGTTCTGCTACGACCATCTTGACCAACTTGAGCAATCAACAAGGCCACCTCTCAAATTGCGGAAGATCGGTGAAAGCTTCAAAAGGTGTATTTAAGGCCGACATTCAAACATGGCGGAGGTAAATTCTTGCAACATCATTAATTATCAAATCACTTAGTCAGATTTTTCATAGTGATTGTCTATGCAGGTACGGTCATGGCATCTTCGTGTAGGAGAGCTTGAATTCATTGACGGAATAATGGTAAGGAAGTTTATCTGGACATATTGAAGCAAAAACTTCCAGCAACCGTCCGAAAACTGAAAATGGGCCGAAGATACGCATTCCAGTAAGACGGGGAGCCAAATCATACGTCAAAACTGGAATCGCAATGATTCAACGAACGAAAAATCGACATTTTGGAGTGACCAGCACAGTCACCTGATCCAATAGAACATTTGTGGTGTATTTTGAAAATTAAGGTTTAAGAACAACATCCAACAAGCATTCAGAAATTACGACTAGTAATTGCAATTGAATTGGACAAAATCACACCAGAAACGACAGCTAAGCGTTGAATCAATACCGCGAAGATGCCAAGTTATTGTTGAAACCAAGGGGTATCGCACAAAATATTGAACAATGTAATATTTCTATTTAGGTATAAAGTGGATAAACTTTTTTTCCGTACTTTTCATCGCTTTATTGATGACACCATAGTTTTCAAAAGAGGCAAAATATCATGTGAATTTGATGACAAATGACAAGCATCTACATAAATAAAAATGAGTTGGGGTTTCCTTTGTCACGATTTAACTCGCGAGCGGAAGGACCGTTTGGCAAGATTTTTGCTTTGTTGGATTCGTCTTGGACACCGAAAGGTTCTTATGATGGTTTCAAACCCCTCCCTTCTCTGGAAATGTGGGGGCTCCCATACAAGCGAAGCCCAATTTTCTGCATAACTCGAGAACTGATCAAGCAAAGGAACCCAAATTTAGCATGCGGAAGTTTTGGAGGCAAGCAATGTTTCTATGGTAGACAGAGACCCCTCCTCTCTCTAGAAAGGGAAGCTCTACTCTAGTTTCTGCATATCTCAAGAACTAACCAAGCAAATGGAACCAAATTTGGCATGTGGGGTTTTCTGGAGGAGAAAAATGTTTTTATGGTGGTTTGAGACCTCTCCCCTCTCCTAGAAGGGGTGCTGTCATACAAATGAAACTGTAATTTCTTCATAACTCTAGATCTAATAAAGCAAATGGAACCAAATTTGGCATGCAGGGATTTTAAAGGTAATACATGTTTCTAAGGTAAATCGAGACCCCTCCGCCCTCTGTAAGAGGGGGGCTCTCATACAAATGAAACACTTCATACAAATGAAACACAAATGAAACACAAATAACTCGAGAACTAATCAAGCATATGGAACCCAATTTGGCGTGTGGAGGTTTTTGGAGGAGATAAATGTTTCTATGGAAGTTTGAGACTCCTCCGCCATCCGGAAGGGGGCGGGAGAGGGGTTTCCTTACAAATGAAACACAAATTTCTGAATAACTCGAGAACTCAGGTTAGTGGAACCAAATTTGGCATGTGGAGGTTTTCGAAGGCAAGAAATATTTCTTAGTTAACTCGAGCCCCTCCCATCTCTGAAAGGAGGGCTCATATACAGATGAAACACAAATTTCTGAATAACTCGAGAACTTATTAAGTTAATGGAACCAAATTTGGCATGTGGACGTTTTTGAAGGTAAGAAATGTTTCTATTGTGGTTTGAAACTCCTCCGCTCACTGAAAGAGGGGTCTCTTATACAAATAAAACACGAATTTCAGCATAACTCGAGAACAAATCAAGCAAATGGAACCGAATTTGGCATGTGGATGTTTTTGGAGGGTAGATTTCTATATACATAAAAATGAATTTCTGCCTGTCTGTCTGCCTGTCAGACCCTTATAGAATCGGATATTTCTGAACCGACAAACGTGAAAATTTATATGAAAAGGTTTTTGGGACTGGGGAAGGTTCTTATGATTGTTTGAGACCCCTACTTCTCAGGAAGGGGGCTCTGATACATATGAGACACAAATTTCTTCATAACTCGAGAACTAATCAAGCAAATCGAATCAAATTTGGCATGTGGGGGGTTTTGAGGGCAAGAATGTTTCAATGGTGGTTCAAGATCCCTCCCCTTTTGAAAGGGCGTGGGGTTCAAACAAATGAAACTCAAATTTTTATTATATTCGAAGAGCGCCGTGTGATGGTTCGAGAACCAATCAAGCAAATGGAACCAAATTTGGCATGTGGGGGTTTTGAAGGCAATCATTGTATGGTGGTTTGCGAAACCACCCTCTCTGGAAGGGAGGGCTCCCATACAAATGAAACACAAAGTTCTACCAAAAATGAGAATTATCCAGGATACTTAAACACAAAACGTGTATTTCTCGGAAAAGAAGCATGTTTTGATAGAAGTTTGAACCCCTGCTTATTCAAGAAAAAAACACATTCCGAAAAAAACTATAAAAGTGCCAGTTGCATTAAATTTTCCTTCATTTAGTTGCAAGCGCACGCACCGGGTTCAGCTAGTTTAAAATAAAATAAATCATATATAAACATTCATAGAAACAACTAACTTTTTAATTCAATAACAAGAAAGTTGCGAATTGGCGGTAGGGGTGGATAAAATTTGTTTACATACTGTATAAAGTCGTTTAGCAGCTCCAACAGCTAAGTTGGTACTTCGGATGTTATTATTTTTTTAAATTCACCATCTGCGGATTGCATTGGGCTTTACTTCGGCTTCTTGGCTAACAGTGGCCTCTTCACCTACGATTATACTCGACATGGTCAACTATTCTCGATACAAGGTACACTTCATCTTAGCATGGAATATTAATTCCCTTAAAACACCAAAAATGTCACGGTGACAATCTGTCAAAGCTGATTGCATCCCTAACCTTTCCATATTTTACCTAGCATAAAGAACCCCCATTAACCATTTTTTACGATCGAGACATATGCATACGACACTCGATAACCATCTTCGGACCTACAACTAAATGCACGGCAGCCATTCGCAAATTTGACATTGGACCGGAAAATGAAGATTGACAGCTGAAAGGAACTCTCTACACCACTGTCATCGCCACTCTTCATCACAGCAACACCGAATCTTGCGTAATCTCAGCCAACATCTTTATTATCAACACGTCCAATCGCCATTATCGCGAGGTGTCCAGTTAAATTAAAACAATTTACTCCTCACTACGAGAAACGATGCGATGCGCAAAATTACGAAATGACCCCAGCAGCGATCTGACCCCACTACGCGTCCTGGCGTTCATTATTTGATTATTTTACGCAATTTAAATTCTCAATCCGTGCACGGTGCGGCGGCGTCTCGCATGGCGAATGGGACATCGGACATAAGACTTGTTTAAATTAATTTAAATAGCAACCATATAAGGAACGCACTCTCTGTCTTCCTCGGTTGGATAGTCTCCGAAACGAACGAAAGGTTGTGCCTTATTTGGGCCAACACACATCAGAATTATTATCCTTTATGGCAATAATAATAATAATAGTAATAACCACCCAAGTCCAATGCGACACCTTGGCAGATTCCGATATGTTCGAGAGAGAAAAAGGCAATAATAAAGATTCTCCCCATGTCTGGGAAATGATTGTTTACCTGATCCGTAAATTATGCAATCGGGGCCGAAAGTATTAATCATCCTTTACAGCACGGAATCGAACATTGAATTTCGATAGCCACTCAGCTTAACATTAATCGGGATGACAAGAGATGTGCGGGAGACGATGACCACGGTCACGCAACGGCCTCGATCATGGCCGGTGTTGTAAAACGGCGTGATAAACGACGGACTTGCCAATCGGAGACTGCAGACTGTAGGTCACCACTTCAACTTGGCTCGTATTGCTGTAGGTCCGGGGAAATAACCCAACGAACTTGAAGCTTGCTGGCACTCGGCGATAAGTTTATGGGGTGGAAGGAAGAATGGGTAATCTGAAAGCACAATTAGCTCAAAGGGCAAATGAAGTGTAAATCGAAAGTGCACAGCAACTTTATGGCCATGTACTCGTTGTTGCATGACGGTCGCACGTAGCATTGGGAAAATGTATCATCATCGTTTTTGTCGCGCAACCGTACAACAGTACACGAATGCCGTGAACACTCCAATGTGAGTTGAAATCGACTAAGGCTAGTTGAAAGAAGAACAAATTTGAAAAAGTGTGTCACATATTCGGTAACGATTTCGAAATTATACGTTTTATTGTGATGACTCTTGTTTCAATTTATAAAAGGGTTAAATTTCGAAACAATTCAGAGAACCGTACTAATGTTGTACCTAAGATTTAAAGTCGAATAGAACTCACAGTTGAGTAATTCTCTGCGTTCGTGACAGAAGTTGTGTAGAAGATTGCTTGCAAGCTACTAGCATATTAACAAACCTTTTCTAATGGCAAGTTGCAGAGAGAAGATCATCAACTAGGCTAGGGAAAAAAGTACAAAGTCAAATACTTTTTCAAAGTTTAGAAAATAGAACACATAAAACTGAAACACTATCACTAGTACAAGCGAGTGAATTCCACTAGCAAAAGCTATGCTGATGATAGGTAGCCTATTTCGTCTATTAATTACAGACATTTTAAGAGTCGAGTGCTCGACTTGTCAAGCAACTTGAAACTGAAGAAATCAATCAGACTTTTTCTAGAGGAATTGAAACCGAGAATATTTGGGTGCTAAATTGTAAATTTATCCGAAGTTCAAATTTTATCGGCTACTGAGATCCATGCAAAGATGCACAGAAACAAAAGCGTTCACGAAAATGAAAACGGACCGTGAACTAGTTCACGTTTTCATGATTTTTACCCAAAAACGTGAACTAATTCCCGATAACGTGATTCAGTTCACGGTGTATTTTTGCTTGTTCTCGAATTCATGACTGGCGTTCGCGGATAGGGGTGAGTCACTCAGCACAATATCTCTTGCTCCCATTCTTTTCAGTGTGTCTCTAAGCGTTACGACGATTCTTGATGTTCTGATCATGATGTCGGTAGGTGCCCATGTGTGCCACGGTAATTTGAAAGTTCAATTTTGATGTTTTGGCTACGCCTGGCAACCAGACGATTGTTTTGTTTTGCTTTGCAAAATTGTTGCAGGCGATTTTGGGCTCGGTCTTTTGTTGCCGCATTTTTGATACTTTTGTGTCAGACAGCATGAGAGTATCGACAAAGAACGGAGCTCAAGAAGCTAATCACTGGAAGTAAGTGCAATTCCTACAAACTGTTGAGAATTTTTGATTGATTCATCATCTTTCTTAGAAGCACCGTAACGCCTACAAAAACAATGAACGAGGCGCAAATCCACCCTTTGATTGCAGATTCACCCGGCGTGATAACAAAATTGATCGAACCGAATTTCTCGGTTAGATTTGCTGACTAACTCAAAGCTTCAAAAAATATTTTCAATATTTTCACTGTAACAAAAAAAAAGATATTTAATCAAAATTTCACATTAATTTGGAAATTGTACATTTTAGAAGTTTGGTTTTCTTCCTAGATGACTTCCTCAAAAGGGTTTTTAAAAGCCAGATGAATCCTGAGCACAGAACTGGTCATAATGGATTTCATCGTGTTTTTGTACTATTCACAGCAATCGATTTATACCTATGTAATAATATTAAGTTGTTAATGTAATGTGCATTTTATTTCTACCGTCATCATCTTATTCAATCCTTTCTTCTTGCATGGTCTCTAATCCGCTCGAATCATTTGGCATATCATTCTCTGGACCACTCAATGGATCACAAGAGATGATATTTGGGTCGTTGGGTGCGGTACTAGAAATAGTCTCCAAAGATGTTCCTTTGCCGGCATTGCTCTGGCTTATGAACTGCGCTGCAGCAGGAGGGTACAAACACTTTAACGGAAATGAAATATTACCTCATGGTGATGAGCGAACCTCTCCTTCTAGATCAGTTCTCAACAGTTAAACTCAAAAGTTCACTTATAATAATTGTATCATTCATCTATACCTTGTGTCTGTTGCTTGATTATACACTCACTAGCAAAAAAAAAAGCCGAGCAAAATTTTGCTTCCAAAAACCGCGTTGTTCAACTTTTTGTTACTTTGTCAATTATCAATATTTTTGGCTAAAAATTTGATCATTTAATAAACAATGCATAGACTTCATGTGACCAAAATTTCATGTTGATAAATTGTATAAATTTGAAGTTATCATAACATATGTGAAAAAAGTCATTTTTGGACAAAGCAATTTCAAAAATCCGTATTTCTGTGAAAAATTTAGGTAGCATATAAAAAACTGCTCCATTGCTTTAAAAAATACAGGAAATAATGTGGACAAAATTTGAAATGTTTTCATCAGGCGGTTTGGACTACAGCTGGCGTCAAAGTTGACGCACCAACATGAGCATTTCCCTTTTTCCCCCGATGCTGACCTTGCTGAACTATCGGTGCAAAAAAAAAGCCGAAGTGTACTTCGGATCAAGGGCTTCTACAACAGTGAACCAATTTCAAATTGCTAGTTGCATATTGATTGTTGGCATAAGCGTGTACGTACAAGCGATGAAGACGATCCACGCTCAGGACGTCCAAGAGTGCATCAACACCAAAAACCATAGTGAAAATACAGGATATGGTTTTGGAAGATCATCGATCTACTGTGGACCCCATGGGCATCTCACATAGAACAACATGGCATATTTAAAGTTTTGGGTTTAAAAAAAACTATGAGCACAATGGGGCCGCAAATAACAATGCAACAAAAACACGTTCGATTGCGACTTACTGAGCAACATTTGGAGCAATTTTGAAGGGATAAAAGGATTTTCTGTGTCGATTCATCACTATGGATGAGACTTGAGTCTGTCACCATGACCCTGAGTATTTATAAGAGACTAAGGAGTGGTGTAAAACAGACACTTCGGCTTCGAAGCAAGTTCGTGTCCAGAAATCGACCAAAAAGGAGTTTGCGTCAGTTTTTTGGGATGCAAAAGTAATTTTATTGGTAAGACAATCAACACTGATTATTATTGTGAGTTGGATGAAAAAAATGGGTAAAAGGGTTTGCAAATAAAAATCATTTTTCATCAAGACAATGTACCACACAACTAAAACACCATCACGAAAATCAGTGAATTAGTGTACGAATTGTTGCAGCATCCACCCTATTTGCCAGATGTTGCTCCCTCTGACTTCTGGCTGTTCTCACAGCTCAAAAATTCCATCGTGGAAGGCATTTTTTCGTGATGCGACATCAAAGTTGGAAGATTGTACACAAAACGTATTTATGTCATGCGAGACTATACTGAGCAATGAAAGAGCACGGAAACAAATCTGATCCAGTTTTCATGATTTGCATATCATGAAACCAAAAACTATATTCCTTTATGAAATCATGGCCATAAATCATGAAATCATGACTACGAATCATGAATTCATGACCAAAATTACCAATATTGGGGCAACCATTTTCATGAATCAGAAATAATGACCACTGCCAGCGTTACGTGTATCTGTCAAAAAGTGCTCAATAGTGTTTCAGCGTCGTTCGCGTTCGGAGGGGAAATTTTGAACTGCATAAATAAGTTTTGGATTTCAGGTTATTTCTATTAAGAACTTCGTGCGTTCCGTCGCCATCCCGTGTCCGCTAAAGAACCGGTAAGCGAGAAAAATTAACAAACATTTAGAAAAATTGATGAGCAAACATTTAAAAGAATAAGTTGCTGGCTGCCGACTTTATATAACTTAGTGTTCGTTTTCTTTTTTAGATTTTTCCAACACAACACCCGTTACCCGCCAGGTAGTTGCCTCAATCAGTGCCGTCCACTTTCATCTCTGCTCCAACAGGTAAGTTAATTGTCAAACAGTCCTCGACAACTTCGTTAAAACGACGTATCTGAATTTGTTGACAAGGAGGGGAACAGAGATTCAAACGTAATTTCAAATTCATGTTAGGGAAATGTTATTCCATGTGTCGGAGGTGCTAGCGTGTTAAAGAGCTAAGGTTTTCATGTTAATTCTTTTTCCCTTTTTTTCTGTTTCCACAATCAGATACTTCCTTTTCATTAAGATGTCGATAAATAATCATTGTTTTTAGTAACTCAGTGATTCATACATACCGCCCGGTAGGTCCGATAGGTCCCGGTAGTAAAAGAGTGTTCATACGTTCCGTCGCGATAGCCGTGGATGAACAAGAATATAGAAGAACAGTCGAGTACCGATATTTTTCGGTTTCGTTTTTTCGCAAAAAACGGTACCTGCAGCTTATGGGCTTTTCACTAATTGGAGGAATCGTCTGTCTGTCTCAGTTTTTTCAAGTGACAAACCTCTAAAGGCTTCAGTACCCATATTACAAGGGTTAAACCAACAAATTTGTGTCACTGAATTCCGGTTTAATTAAAAATTTCACCTTCTGGAGACGCTTTACTTTCAAGGTACTATAAATGAGTACAGTAACGCTTTGGGCCTCAAAACTTGGGACACGTCAGTCTGCAGTAAACTTGTCCTATTTATAACTAGAGAGCGTTACCAGTTAGGGCTTTGCTTCATTAAGCAAACTTGTACTAGTGACCAAGGTATCAATTTCTTATTAAAATAAAATCTATGTACTAATCAATGCAATAAGCTTATTTATATTTATAAAACCCGTAGTTGCCAAATAAAAATGCTATTTTTCCTATTCTGATTGATAATTTTATTATTATTAAGACAAAAAATCGCCCTCGGATTTTAACTAACATCTTTTGTTTTCTCTTCTACATAGACGGCAGGCAAGATAAAGGTCAGAATCCAGTAGTCCAGCGATTTTCTAATTTTTTTCCCATCCAAATAGTACTCCTTTGGAAGTGCTACAAAATAGCCATCGATTTCAGCTATGAGCTCAAATGAAAAAAATCGCTTACCGGTGAGCCATCTCTTCAGGTTTCGGAACAAATAGAAGTCACTGGGGGTCAAGTCTGGCAGAATACGGTGCATTAGGAACCAATGATTCCATTCAATTTTGCTTGACCAATTGAGGATGGATTTGCAGGCGCATTGTCGTGATGATAGAGCACACTTTTTCTCTGCAAGTGCCGTTTTTTTCTGGACTTCATCCTGCAAACGATCCAATAACGCTGCATAGTATGCGCCTGTTATGATTTTGCCTTTTTCAAGATAGTAGATGAATATTACACCTTGCACATCCCAAAACACGAAGTCCGTAACTTTTCCCGCCGGTTGCTTGCCTGCTGCGATGACTCCGATATGTAGTAATGGATTCAAGTTTGACCCATGGTTATGAATCGGCGCACAAACTCCTTCGGATTGCGTGTAAACTTGCTCAAATTCTCCTGAGAGGTTGTAACACGAATGCGTTTTTGGTCTATTGTGAGCAAACGTGGCACCCTTCACGCGCATACCCAAAACGGAATGCATGATGTTGCCAACTCGTTCCATTGAAATGCCTTAAGGCTAGCTCTCTCAATTTCACTTTTGGATCATCCACTATATCATGGATTTTATCGACGTTCTCTGTTGTAGTGACCTCATTTGGCCGTCCAGAACGCGGTGCGTCAACGGTGCTCGGAAGGAAAAAAACGAAAATCAGCAAACCACTTATGAATCGTTGAATCGACGGAGCAGAGTCTGGAAAATACTTATTCAGTTTGGCTTTGGTTTCGGCAGCCGTTTTCTTGCGTAGAAAATAGTAATTTATCAAAACTCGGATTTTTCCATTTTTTTTAAAAACTTGCTGATCGGTCTCTTCTCACTGTTGTCACTAATGAATGCGTGGACAGAAATGGCTGAAATTTTGACAGCCGTCATTCGATGAGTAAAGCTCATAGAAAATGGTTCACATTGGCGATTACTAACGACATCTGTAGGAAATTAAAGGGACTTTTCAGGCAGCCTAGTAGTTCGGAATCATGTAAAAGACACTTAAGAAGTGTATCGCAGATCAAGCTATCCAGTAAATCAGTTCAAGTCCGATTATGGTGAAAACTCTATATGCGATGTGTACAACCTACGAGACTAAAGTGATTCAATGCCAGGGGCAGATTAAAGATAAAAAGCAAAAGGTCCAACAGCTGGAAAAGAATGTCGAGCGAATAAAGGAAGAACTGGCCAGTGCTAAATTTTGAGCTGCAATAGCTACAGAAGCGTAGCAGGAATTTCACAGAAACTAAGGTGCAGTTCTGCCATCTGTATATTGGATCAAATCAACTAAACGTCGTATTTCGTACTGGACACGAGGAAAGATTACACCTTAGAAAATAGTTTCTCATCTGCTGAGACGGTGCGGATCTGTTCGGTTCAATTGGCAGCAATTGAATTCTCGTTCAATTGTAAGTTGCAGCTCAACTGATCAAAAATTCTGACTGATCACTATCGTTGTCTAAACCGACTTTCCTGTTGCAGTTCGGACCATTCAGGTTCCTTGGTGAGCCAGAGAAATAACCTGAAACGTGTTCATGACAGGAAAAACAATCTATAGCAAAGGATGCCTGCAAATGTAATGACAAAATTGTATCAAATACTTACAGAAGATCCTCATCTAAACGTGCATTTTCCTGTTTAGTCTATTTTTTTCATTTTCACCTGAAAAAACTAAACAGTATGGAGAATTTTCGTAAAAATACATTCGCCGCGAGATAAAATGGCTGACAATTTTTCAGGCCTATGGAGTCAGCTAAAATAACCGAGTTTTTCGGTAGACATAGCCGTCACGGAATTGACTCGAAGAGAAGTGTTTGACGTTAACGAATATTCAGCGAATGCTCGGTTCAGTTCACCGAGTTTTCTCGGTTCTCGTGTACCGAACTCTTGAATACCCTGCTTTACCGTACTGTTCGGTTCATCTTTCATTTTGATCCTTCAAATATATCATATAACTAGTAACCAAAATTCGGATGTGGTTCTAAAAGATTACCGAAAACAGTATATATAAACGATTTATTCGGTTTCTTGTTGGTAACCGATGTGGTTCGGTAGAAAATTAAACCGAGTTCGGTGTTATTTTCTAAGTGTGTACGCTTAATTCAAGCAGACCTTCAACGGTAGGCGGCAGAAGCTGACGGAAGAACGAGAACAGGTAACAGGGAAAAGAAGACATTTTTGTTTAAATATCTCATAATTTTGGAATATTTTGTTGGTAGGGACTGAATAACAAATTACTTGAAGTAATGTGACCTATGAGTTTTAGCTATCGGAATGCAACTGGACTGATTTGACCGAAAAGCCATCACCAATCCCATCGAGACTTAACGAAAGTCCCCGCCCACTTTCCGGTCTATCGTCACCTTGCTGTCCTGTAGAAGAAAATGAATTTCTCTTGGGAAAGTACTTGGAAAACTCGGAAAAGCTTATGGATTAGGAAATTAACCTTCCGCATAATATTGATGAACTGCTTGAATTGATCCTGACGCTTAGGAGAACCTCATCGTTACAAAAGCAAGAACTCGCGCAGCTGTTTCCCCAGATAAAACCAAAACTGGTTGAAAATGTCAATAACGTTCAATGAAAATATAAAACGGAATTAATGCCTTAATTGTAATTTTTTCTGTGTTGGTTATGAAAACTTATAAGTAAGACGCATAAACATCATGCAAAAATAACATTGGAAAAAAAAAACAATGGGGTTTTGATTAGTAATACAAGATGGAATTTTCTTTTCGTGTACTGTAGTAGCACAGAAAAACTATAGACACTCAAGTAATAGACCGGACAACGTGAGTCTGGCACAGTTGATGTATCCAAAACAACTGTCAAATCGTATGGGAAATGCGAGGAAATGTTCGTTTTGGATACAACATGGCGGCACGTTGTCCGGTCTATTACTTGAGTGTCTATAAGAAAAACATGTTGGATTTTAACAGACGCGTAAAACTGGCATAAATTTACATGAAATACCACAGGTATTCATGCCAAATCTAGCATTCCACATCTGTAACAGGCATCGACTTGACTACAGAAAGCCATAAGCCAAATACAACGTGCTCCGTTAGAAGCCCGTTGTATAATTGGTAATGTATCCATGTGCTTAACAGGGAATTGTTTGTTCAAGTTCCACCGTGCATTACTTTTAGCAAACTTTTCCACTCGTATCTCATCGATCGTGTGTATCTTATGCTTTGTTCAGACTACAGTCTTGTAACATAATACAAGGGTGCTTTGAAAAGTATCTACAAGGAATATGTCATGAAGATAGCCTTGTATCATGTTACAACGCTGAATTATGAACAAAGCATTACTATTTACACAGATTTTTGGATAATTTATTTTTTCAATATAGTTTCCTTTGAGTTCCATACAATTTGTCCAACGTTTCTCCAGCTTTTTTTTTATCCCTTTCGAAAAATAAGATTTGACGAGATTATCAAAAAAGGTTTTTATTAGTGAGATGATTTCATCTTAGCTTACCAATCAGGCCAAGGCCGTGATGGCCTTTCCTGTATACAGATTTTGTAGCTATTCTTTTCCATATTCAGTCTGCGAAGGGTACGAAGGCGCCTTTTTTTTCTTGTGCCTGTCGGAGCGTTATCGAGAATCGTTTTAACTGGACTTTCGTCCAACATTCTTACGGCATGCTCAGCCCATCGTAGTCGACCGATTTAAGGACATACACGACCGAGTCCCTCTCAATTCGCCTTTCGCTGGGTACAAATCTCAAATACTGTTAAGACTTCATGGATGATATTTTCAGTAAGTGGTTGCTCCTTTGGAGCATCCTTTCGTTAACAATTTGAACCCTTTTTGGTGCTTCACTAGATGGAGCACCATACTGCAAAAAATGAGCGTTGTAGGTTAACGTTAACCCTGTGCTTGGAATAGGGTCTCGGGGTGCTTAAGTCGTTACCTACCCTTGCTGTGATTTTTAGTTTCAATTCTAACATAGAATTTATATTGCGAAAGGACTCGGTCGTGTATGCCCCTAAACGGCGTGAACTTTGGGAGGTTCTCCCAGGTCTTATTAATGGCTTGTAGATGGCAAACTTTGTAGTTCAGTTATGATACTCTCATTTCTGGAGAATTTATCACAATATAAAGATTTGATAATTTATTTGTTGAACGGCCATCCGCGAATCCGGCCTGGTATTTATCGGCAAATCTGTTTGCTTTGCAGTATTTGAGAAAGGACTTTGTATGCGGTATAAGCGACCGTGATCGCTTTGTTGTTCTCACCGTCCAACTTATCACCTTTCTTATAGATTGGAAAAATCACTCCATTCTTACATTCATCCTTCCCAAATCTTGAAAATCCTAAGTTCCGGCGCAAAATCATCTTTACCAACTGCTTCGTTGTTTTTCAGCTGTTTGATGACCTTCCTAACGTGATTCATAATTGGGGCTGGTACTTCCTCCTCGTTTCAGCTGCTTGTTTTGCGCTATTGAGAAGTTCATCAAAGTGCTGTCTTCATCTTTCGATCACCTCACACTCATCCGTCAAAAGACAACCATCGCTGCTTCTACCCATCTCAGCACGCTGTGCAAAACCTTTGTGTGAAGCCCCAATCTTTTTACGGAACAGCTGCTCCACCTCTCTCTTTCTCTCTCTCTCTCTTTCTCTCTCTCTCTCTCTGCTTCTTCCAGGTAGCGCTTCTTTGCCCGAAATATTTACAGTCTGCTGTATACGCATCTCCTTCTCCTCCAGTGAATTTTTCTTACCTGAAATACTGACGCATTATTGTCCCACTGGGAACCAGTCGAGTTATTAGTACGAGACACTGAACAAGTCTGTACATTGTAGACGAAATACGCGTATCTGTCAAGATAAGCAAAGGTATTTGGAATTAAATGGAAGGTAATAATTTTTCTTCTTATTTCTAGTTACATATGGCCTGCCAAATCAAATACTTCTTCGGGTTCTTTGGTATGTTTCGTCATCTATTATGACACAAAAGAATGTTTGCAAACATTGATGTAAAGCTCCTTAGCACGACTTTATGCAATGATATTTTGCTTGTCATCATGGTTGGGCACTTACTTTTTGTACGTATGATTTTGGCATCCCAACATTGCGAGTCACATTTCGCTAAGAACGATTGGGATATTTCTCATTAATGGCTACCACCTTTTTGACCATTTGCCGGGAGCATACTTTTCTTTTTGTTCCACTTCCATTCTTCCGATCCACAGTCAAGCGCTGGTCAAATGATTGGCAAACACAAAACACGGTACTTTTCGGTAGTTTTAGTTTCGGTGTTTGCGCACTTCCACTTGATTCGACGCCATTTCACTGAATGTAACAAGCATGTAAATATGTTGCACCACGAGATAAAGTGCAGAATTTCAGCTGTCACATAGTTAAAATTTGATAACCTACTTAACCTATAACTACAACTACAATTTGAAAAGCCTAAGGATGGGGAACCAGATTCCGGATGATCTGGTGATTCGATATCAGGCAGAGTGCTCTGTATCGATTGATAGACTCACTGAATTGCTCTTTGAGTATCTTTATCTCGGCCAGACGGTGGACCTCAGTTGTTCTTGCCCTTGGAGGGGTGTTAGGAATCATCCTGAGGAGTTTTTTCTGAACACGCTGAAGCTTCAGGTGATGTGATTTTGCGCAACTTTCCTAGACTGGCATGCCATATTCGATGATCGGGAGTATGATTTGTTTGTAGACAGCAAGCTTGTTTTTCAGGGATAATGTAGACCTTCTGTTGATCAATGGGTACAATAGCGAAGGGTCCACAGGACTTATCTCCCAGCAACTGATACAATTGTGAAGCAAACACGGCGCGAAATTTCGCGACGTCGTTACAACGATGAACCTAACAACGGTATAAAGTTCTGCTCTCAATTTTACTGCGTTATCCGTGATTCTAACCTCAAGGCTGTCATCAAGAAGAACGTTGCTTCCTCGGTGTAATTGCGCATATTCGTCATAATTTATTATACTAGCAAAAAAAAACCTGCCATTATACGCCGTACTGCTTTCGATCGTGATTATTTCAACGACGATAACCACGCGTTCTTGCGGGGCAATACCGCCCGCTTCAATCCTTCGTTCTGAGAGATTTTAATCTCCTTCCATCTTCCGAATAATTGCCTTTTTTGCATTGTTTCATAGGTATATTTTTTTCTTCTTCTTATTTAGAGTATATGGATAGAGAGTAGTGTTGTATGTAGATACCTTGCATCACTCACAAAAATGTCTTTCTGAATCCATCTGGTTTGTCCACATTCAAGAAAACTATATAACGGGGAAAATGCTTACGGTTAAACTTTCGTCAGCTCTCGTTTTAGAAACGAGGCGAAAGAAATTGAAAAAGAAACTAGTAGTCACACAAAAAACCATCATCACCAAAAAAGTGTATGTGTGTTGTTATTGATGCTGTTTTTTTTTAAGTACTCCATCGGGTTCACAGGACTATCAAGGGGCAGAATCCCAATAATTTGTTTGCATAGCAGCACTTCTTGGCTCTCGCTAGAATCGTACATTATTGTTCATTATTTCGGAGATATTGTGGGTGGTTACAAATATTGTTACTTGTTCTTTTAGATACGATTATTGTTTCGGAAAGGACTCCCAAGTGGGTAACGTTCCCAATAATTTGTATATAAGATAATCAGACACACGTACATATTCACATTGGATATTGAAAAGGAATATACCAAGTTGGTTTTAATTATTGGAATCGAAACAAAAGTACAACGAACCACCCGGAATGCGGTTCCGGAAAGCAATTAGCAAATGCAGTGTGGTATCTGAATGAAAGGAAACGGTCAATAATGACAGACATCGATAATAATATTTGGCAGTATGGTGTTGCAATTTGCTGGCCACGCTTCCGATCAAGCGAAAACCAAAGCATGAAAGAACTGCTGTTGTTGTTGTTGTTGATGTAATTGTATGATGAGGTGATCGAATTCTGTCACAACTTGTACATAATGTTGCTTCGATCGGCCGAGTCACCTCCGGAATGGTTCCCTCCTCTATTGTTGCTGTTATTATTAATATGGTCATGGTCGTCCGAACCGGGCCGATAACTTTTGATAGTATATTCATAGATATGATTGCTGCTGAATCGTGAGCTGCCACCACCTCCCGATGCCATACGGTTGCTAGTAAGTGGGTTTCTACCGGAGCTTCTAGCTTGATTGCCCACCTCGTTCGCACCAATTGACACTCCTATCCCTGCGTTCGTGCTATAATGGATCGTCCCAAAATGCTGCTGGGTATGGGTAGCTGCCCTGAAACATCTTACCGCTGAACAAATTATCGAGCACCATCGCCAGGAGTGCGTTCCGTTACCAGCTCCACCTCCGCCGCAACCTCCCATCGATGATGAGGAAGACGATGCCACTTTGGTGACGATATGCTGCCTAACCTTGGGCAGAAGCTTCAATCGATTCGATTTGTCATTATTGTTCCTGTCACCAATGCCACGGGCATTAATTCGTTCATTGTTTCCGTCGCTTTCGTCCAAGCTAGCATCACTTCCGCCACTGCTACCGCAACCGCTATCATGCGAATTGAACGGACCGATGTAGCCTCCGTCGTTGTTGTTATCAATTGCGACTGCCGGAGTGATGATCAACAACTGGCTGAACTTTTTCCCTGTCGAAACGCGAACGGCCGTAGCTTTGGCCATCGTCGAACGCGTGGTGGAACGAATTCGCGTGAAGCTAGAAGTGTGCACACTGGCTATTACACTGTTCCCATTGCTGCCGTTATTGTTGTTGTGGTTGCTGCTGCTACCATTGCCGTTGCTGTTGTTATTATTATTATTGTTGCTACTGCTGCTGCTGTTGTTGTTCCCAGTGCTCGTACTGGCAAACACGATATTGTTATTCTGACCGATGTTGCTTACTGCGGAGATTGTCCATCATCTTGCTGGTTCCTCCGGGCTGGCGCTGTCGTCCGGTTTGACGATCTGGTAGGTGATCAGGTACTCCGGGTAAGCCTAGAGGGATGAAAATACACTCATGATAGTACAAATCGCAGTGGCATCTTGAATTGATTGAACGCACCTGTTCACCTCGATAAACGACATATTCCGGAAAATGCAACCCACCAGCCGAGGGCCTTCCGATAACGGAGTGATGTCCGGGTGGCGCATGAGCCATCTTCATTGCACTAAATTGCAGGAACGATTTCCCTAGAGCTACTCGGCAAAGTAGCAATTGTCTGTCGAGCAAAGTACAACCACGTGTTAAAGTCAACCAACTCATTCAGCAGTGTTCACCCCCAATTACCTATGACACTGATAACATGACTTGTCCTTATGCGCGGGACAACCGATGCCGCCTCCGATCCCGTAAACGTACTGATTCGACTTGGAACTGTGCTCAGCAAAGTAGATACCCGCCCCAAACATTCCTCCGATGTAGGCGTGCCGCTCGTCGAAGCCTTTCTGGACGATTGCATTGATGAAGGGCGATCCGTGGAAGAGCATCCGTTCGCTTGCTTGATGGCCGTTTTCCTCGGATATTTCCTTCCGCCGGTGAACGTATCGCTCCCACAGCTTTCGATTCTGGACCTTTTGCACCTACGAACATTGAAATTTTGATTTAGAGAATATTACTGAACTTCGAAGCTGGTTCACCTACCCTGACAATGTTGTATCGATTGAAGTACCCGCCAGAGTGGCCATTATCCCGATGCTCTCTTATCGTCGCTTGCATCTCTTCTTCGACGGCAAGAAACTCCTTGTCGTCGGGAAGCAGATCAACCAGAAGAGTACCCGGGTTCGGAGTCAGTCCCAGACCTGAATGGATAGAAATCAACACACATTTAGACGCTGCACGGGGGTCTTTGAATTCCAGTGGAATTTACCTGTAGTCGCACGCAAAGTTGCAATGCCCTTGAGGATTTTGTGCCGGAAACCGTATGCCGAGACGCCGACTTGTTTCAAATCTTCGTGTCCCATCTCAGCCAGGATATCCATCGTGATCTGTTCGCGTTCGAGCATCTCAATCAGGTGCTCTAGCTGTAGACTAGTGAGGAAAGCGGACACCGACGATTCGATCGCAACCCCCTGTTGCATCTTGTCGTCGTCCATGACAACGCCGTCGCTGTTCGTTTCGGCTCCCTGCGCTGGACTGAGGCAGCTGCGTATCGGAAGCTGACGAGAGAGAAATAGGAATTATTGTCCGTTGCTCGACATGGCATCGGATCAGTATGTTACCTGTGGAACTGGAACCGATAGGGTCATCGAAGCACCCGTTGGCAGTGTGACCGTTTCAGTCGTTGGTGAACACGTGGTTGCCATCAGGGAGCTGTTGGCCATGGAGGTACCCCCGTTCGCAGTGATGGATGCTTGCGAAGCGACCATGGCGTCCTGCAGGAGACACTTGACGTCCTCGGCCGTTGCCAGATCCAGGCTGGTTTGACTTTCCTGGTTCTTCATGAACGGATCGGCGCCATGTGCGAGCTGTAGAGGAAATAAGGGGATTGAAATACGGCATGAATTTCTAGGCGAAACCCGTTATTGGTTAAGATCCAATGCGATTCATTTGAAATAAAATCGTTCCAGAAACTGATTTTCAAAACATCACGTTTGAAGAAATGGTTGTCCTTGATTATCATTTTCATAAATTTATCTCACCATGTATTGTTCTCTAATTTTAAAAACTAAGACGTGAGAACGCAATACCGGAGTATTCAAATGATATTCATAATTGAATATCGTTTGAATATGACTGCTAATAAAGACTGGACTCGGAAAAAAAGAGACACACAAAAATGATAACCAAAAATTCATTTTAAATCGGATATATCTCAAATGTTCAGGAATTAAATAAATATATATTAGCTATGTTTTGGCGTAATTTATTTATTGAATTTCCTCCCCCAAGCTGAATGCTCGAACATTTCTCTTAACACTGCTCATGAGATCTTGGGCGAGGCTTTGTCCATCTTCCTTACACAATTTCTCCCAGTTTTTCTTCAAAGCTTCATCGGTTTTGAATGTTTTTCCGCTTTACTTCAACTTTTTCTTCATTATCGCCCAAAACTTTTCGATCGGACGAAGTTCTGGTGTATTTGGCGGGTTCGCCTCCTTCGGGACCACATTAACGCCCTTCGCTCCGTACCAATCCATTACAGGCTTGGCGTAATGGCGTAAATGTTTTTGAGTCTCGTTTTCTCGGTCCGATGATTCTAATCTAGTCTGGCCGCCTACTGCCTTTTCATTACCAGTAAGAATGTTATTGATCAAAGCTAAGAAATGTCCTCAGATACCCACTGTTTTGTGACCATTGGCTCTGAGATCGCGAATTAGGACGAATTACAAATTCGCGATCACCGCATTGGAATAATTTCTACCCGAAACATTAATTTGCATTACGGCCTCTCTTTCGAACGGCCGAACTAAACGCTCCGTAAGTTTTAGGCAAACCCGAACTGGAAGGGTCAATGTATCCAGAATGAGGGTCAGTGCCTCGAGTGGCCATCGCAATTTTGTGCGTCTCCACGCTTTGGTGGATTGGCTATATCTTCGCTTGTACGCAAGAACAGACATGTGGTATGCATTCATGGCAATGTATGCCAACTTCTATCCATGAAACGAGTGACTTAAGGCTTTCAGAGTTTGAGTCTTTGAAATAGCTATTATAATTCAAACTACAAGCGTGCTTGTTACATGGCACGAAGCGAGATCCGGCCAGAACAGCGTGGGACCACGGTGAGAGCGGAGGAAGGGCAGCAAACGTAACGAACGGCTTGCTGTACCGTCCAGACTCGCAGATCGCCTGCCACAACAGGTACTTCTTCGCGAAGTTGTTCATCTTTCTCTTCCGGAACTTTTCCGAAACCCCCATGCGGGACGTACCGACAAAAAAAAAAGCTCGAGGCCGGGGATTTGATTGGTGTCCAACTTGCTATATGTCTCGTCTTCCATGAAGTGACAGCCTGGCTTGACCAGCCACTACAGCTTCCGCGCACGCAATTTGGCCACCGTGTTTTGCTTGTGAGCCCGGTTTGGCGCCTTCCTGACCTTAAACACACGTAGCCCAGCCCGCTTCATGGTCTGCTGGACGAACCACTTCGACGAATTGACCTTTTTGGCCACGTCTCGGGTGGAAAGGTTCGGGTTATTCTTAAAGTACTGCCTTATCTTCCGCGCCTTCGTTGGGTAATCCGTTTTCGGTTTTCGGCCGCTTCCAGCGCGCTGCTCGATGGTCTTCGTCTCCTGGAACATCTTCACAACGCGGGACACGGTGGAATGGTGGATTCCAAGCCTTGTGCTGACCAATCTGTGCGACAGACCAGGGTTATCGATCACCGCGCCCAAGATTTGCTGGCGTAGCTCTTCTTGTTTCGAATGCATCTTGAAAACTACTTGACAGATCGCGATAAAATTTTGCACACATAAACATAACACTCTAAACTAGTATTACCCAAAATTTAATTTTTACCCATGCGATAAAAAGTTACACCCAAAACAATGTGTCGCAATTTTTCCAATTTTTCTTCATAACCCATTTAGGGCAATGTTAGGACAGTAATCCGTTAGACAAAATTGTAGAATAAATCAACAGCTACTATCACACACAACAAAAACAAATTCGGCTTCTGAAACATGTTATCGGCCAATTTATCCGAATGGACGAAATTACTACACTCTTATTACTCACCTTGCGATGTCTTTGGTGCAATCAATGAGTGCAACAATGTTTGTCTGTTTGTATTAGTGAAACGTATGTTTTGCATACTGTATTTTGATAGTGTTTGTGCTACAGTTGTCAAATAAACGTGTTTTCATTAATTTGAGCGTCCATTTTCTATAGTCGCGCATAAGGTTTTTTTTTTCCTTTCTGTAGAGCCAAAACACAACTGCATCCATTCATTTGGATTATTGTTGTATGACCCATATTTGATTTGGTGCAAGTCAAATATCCTGTCACAATTAAGGTGTGATGGCCATTGGTTGACATAGCCCCTGATCCCAGTTAGGCTCGACTTGTTTCATAAAGTCTAATACCAACATACTAGTAACCCCTTTCCAAATATTGACATCCTTTGATTGAATAATGCTTCACAATTGCAGAGTATATGTTCTGCAGTTTCAGTTTCAAATTGGCAAAAACGACATTCTGTAGAAAGAATTCTTCCTACTGGCCAATTGTCTTAAAGAAAGAATGCATTCCCACACTCAGGCAAAAAATGCTTATGATATTCATAAGATCTACCTTATGAAGCGAGTTTTTATTACTTTTTCATGTTTTCATCATGATTATTATGGATTTCATTCGATCTGAACGAAATTCATAAGACCTTATATTCCATTTCATAAGCGCCCTTATGAAATCCGTGTGTAACATCAATATAAAAAAAACTCAAGTGCCCTGAATAAGGAAAATGGCTACCGAAAGTGAATTGCTGTCAGACCTACCGATTTCTGTTTCCATTTTAAGCATGTTTAGAGGTCAAGTATTGTTTAAAAATGAACATTATTCTGCCACAGAAGCTGTAAAGCGTTTAAATTTACTAAGTTTTATACATATTGATACATTGGTGGTCCCCCCATGAAAAAGGCAATACGTTTTTATATAGAAATAAATTTGTTTTCGGTATAATATTCTAATCTCTTTTAATTGCACGATAATAGTAAAATGTAAAATGCACGGTAATAGTAAAATGCATAATACCGATCCTGCATAATGCGTTTTATTGCTGTAAACAAACTAGCACTTTGGGAAAATGGGTTTCAGCATCGATACGTTTTTCGAAGGTCGGTATTATGAATGTTAAACATGGGCGAAAACAGAAATAGAATTTCACTAGAATGGCTTATGAAATTCCTAAAATAGAATAGAGGCTCCTTCATAAGATTATCTTATGAAAAATCGAAGACCATATTATGAAAAAACGAACAACGACACTGACGTTAATTCATAAGTAAATCTTATGATTTTCAAAGTTTTTCCTTATGTCGAAATTTCATAAGTGTATCTTATGGCGGTCATATGATAAATTTACTCAGTGCACACTAGCTCAGATTTACATGTGAAAGATTTAAGCGCATTGAGAGCTGCTTGACTATCGGACAAAATGCAGATCTTTGCAAATCTGTATTTCCTCGTTAAACAATATTCACATGAATTTCTGCTTTAAATACTGTTGGACTATGTCCCATTGGTATAGCTTTCCTGATTCCAGGGCCATAAACCCCGGCTCTAGTATTTTCTCCCATTTTCGACTAAAACACAATGGAACCTGGACGCAAACTAGGTCTGAGTTTAACTTGAAAATCTTAAGGATCTTTAAATGTCCTACCAGATCACCATCTAAAATCTTATTGTATCTTTTGAATTGCAGAGCACCTTTCGCTGCCTGCTGCTTTACAAATTGATGTTATGGTAACATATTAAGAAGGGCATCCAAAGCAACAGATGGTGTACTTTTTATTGCTCCAGTTATTGATACACAGGCAAGTCTCTGTATCCTAGAGGGTTTGAGCTGTTTAGTGGAATACCTGTAACTAGAAATTAGAAGAAGAATTAGTATCTTCCATTTAATTCCAACTACCTTTGCTTATCTTCGACAGATACGCGTATTTCGTCTACAATGTGCAGACTTCTTCAGTGTCTCGTACTAATAACTCGACTGGTCGACAGTCGAGTTATTAGTACGAGACACTGAAGAAGTCTGCACATTGTAGACGAAATACGCGTATCTGTCGAAGATAAGCAAAGGTAGTTGGAATTAAATGGAAGATACTAATTCTTCTTCTAATTTCTAGCAAGTCTCTGTAGTTTATCTAGCTTCACTTGGGTGGTTACCTCACTAAGTTTAGGCCAAAGCGAAGCATATGTGATTTTTGGACGACTATTGCAGAATAAATCCAATGGACAGTTTTTGGTCGAAGTTCCCATGTTTTACCCACTGCTTTACTACATACCCATAGGGCGTTTGTACACTTAGTAATAACCTTTTTTAAGATGGGAGTTCCAATTCAGTTTTTTATCCAAAGTAACACCAATACTGATGTTGACCCCGGGAATTGAGCTCTCATCATAACTTCCAAAGTTTCGGAACAATCGACTGTAAAACTACCATCCTCTTTTTTTAGGCTGCCAAGACCATTTGAATGATCTTTTGAAAGAACTTTGTGCAGCCTTACTGCTGTTGGAGCGATGTTGATCTCTTCGTAGACCCGTCTCCAATCCTTTCGTTTGGCACGCCTCAATTCTCTATTGTATTCAGTCAGAGCCTTTTTATATTGGTCCCAGTCTGAAGTAGCTTTTGCTCGATTGAACAATTGTCTGGATTTTTTCCTCAATTCTGCCAGTTTGTCGTTCCACCAAGGACCATCCCTACTGGATGACCTATGTTGAACGGGACAACTAGCATGATATGATGAAATCATTTTAAGGTATTGCTTTGGTTTGTAGAATTTTATAAAGTAAATCCTGCTGAAATTGCTTAAACATGCCCAGAGGCACTGTTTTGAGTGAGAAAGAGAAGGGAATGATTGAAGCCTATAAGCAGGAAGTTGTTTCAATTCGAGAAATTGGACGTAGACTCAGCCGATCGGATAACGTCATACGAAATTATTTGAAAGACCCAGCAAAATATTCTACGACCAAACGTAAGCCAAAAAACTCGAAGTCTAATCTTAGTTTGTAAGTCTGTGAAGAAACAATTCGGAAGGTTTTGCCGACCAGGCCGAACATTATTTGGCCAAAAACTGAACAAGACACCAAATTAGATTAGATTAGATTAGATTAGATATCTTTATTATTGAGCTTTTCAGCCTCGGCTGGTTCAGCTCATCAGACACCAAATCTGACCCCTGTGCATAAACAGAAACGAATATAATTCGCCAGACTCAACTTCGCACGCCAGTGGGGCACGGTATATTCTATGTTTCGTTCAATTATGTATTATTTACAGTAACCGTTCGCTAACTGGGCTAAGTGCACAGCCCAGTTAGCGGATGCAGCTCGGTAACTGGGCTGACATTTCAGATGTAAATAAATTTCGAGGGGGCTTTCGATCTGATTTCGGTTGGCATATTTAATTGCGCAATACATAAATTACATAATGTTTTTATGCTTTAAACATTATTGCGATGTAGTATATTGTGCACTCCATTGTCTTAAAAATATTTTACTCAGTTTGTATAAGATTATGATTCAATTTCATACAATTTGACAATTTTTTACTCCTCCACGAACCTTATATGCCTTTTACATGCCCCTTCCGAATTTTGACAACAAGATGTCAAACGCTGATTCATGAAGTTTATTTGCTTTTTAACTGGGCTATAGCCCAGTTAGCGAGCGCCCAGTTAAAGAGCACCCAGATAGCGAACAGTTGCTGTAAATGTTCGTTTTTCAACTCTAGGCGATCTACTCCGATGAAAAGAAATGATCTAGATGGTCCCGATGGATTTACTGGCTAATGGCGAGATCTACGGACGGAATCATAGTACTTCTTCAGACGTAATTTCAGAGGATGATCTCTAATGGTTTGGCTTAGATTTTGTGCTACAGGAAAGCTTAGTTTTGCATTCACATCTTGTAAGATGAACTCGACGGATTATATTGAGGTTCTCAACAGCTGCTTAGTTTCGTTTTCTTAGAGGGGGGAAGAAAATCCGACTGGTTTGATTGAGAGTGTACGGTAAACTGATTTTATTTATAATTCAAAATCTTACAGACTACTTTGATTGGTTCTTACAACCACCAAGTTGCTTCGATCTCCATCACTCCTCCTCGGCGGGCTGCAGTCCAATTCCAAGGAGCATCTTCTCCATCTTCACGCGGGCCAACGGCTTTGTTAGACCATCGGCCACCATTCGGTCACTGGGATAATAGCGAACGTCCATCACACCGTCGTTGGCTAACTCCTTCACGTAGTTGTAGCAAGTGTCGATGTGTTTCGTTCTTTTGCTACCGTCGGTCGATTTGAGCATTGCTATACAGTTCTGGTTGTCTTTATGGACCAGGAACTTTTTCTCCTACGTCCTTCAGTAGCTTAAGCATCTACTTCAGCTCACGGCTGGATTCGGAAAGCGCCACGTATTCCGCTTCGGCAGAAGAAAGGGTGACGCATGGTTGTTTTCGAGCTGCCCAACTGACTGATCATCCCAGACGAAAGACGAAACCGGTGTTCGATTTCCGGTCTGCTTTGTCACCCGCCCAGTCCGCATCACCGTACGCTTCTAGCGGTTCGGATGAACCCAGTTGTAGGCTCAGATTTGCTGTTGACTTTAAGTACCGAAGCGTCCTTTTTGCTTCGGTCCAATCTGCTTCCGTTGGGCTCCACCAGGCTATGGAACTCGTCATTCTTCTGCTGTGCACTCGGGTATCCAGGATCCATCAGCGTTCCGCATTCGTTTGTCCGAACCGTTCTGCCACTTTCTCGATATAAGATTGCTGGTTCAGGAAAAACTGTCCACCGGATCGCTGCACCTGAATTCCCAGGTTCTGCTTCACATCGCCAAGGCACGTAATGGTGAACTGCCCCACAAGATGCTTCCGTACTCTTTCATATTTGGTTTCCATGTCGGTGACTATCAGCATATCGTCCACATATAACAATATGAACGACTTCTTCTTCTCATAGCTCCTCACGAACAGGCACGGATCTGCATGGCACGTAACCCAGCTGCTTCAGTACTTCGGAGATTTTGGCATTCCACAGACCATAGAGGCTTTCCGCAAATGACACACCTCGTCGGTGGTCCCATTGTGAAACCCTTTCGGAGGCTTCATGAAGATGGTCTCCTCCAGCTCTCCTTGCAGGTACGCCGTTTTTAGGTCGATTTGTTTCACCTGAATTCCTCGCCAGGTGGCGACACTCAGCAGGGTACGAAAGGTGGTTTGCTTGGCTACTGGCGCAAACACCTTGTCGTAATCGGCTGAACTTTTGGCTGCATCCTTGCGCTACATAGCGGATCACGTTTCCGCTCTCATCGACCTTCTTCTTGTAGATCCATTTTCAACCAATCGGCCTGTTGTTTGGCGGCAAACGGACGACATCCCATGCTGCATGTTATTGCAGCGACTGCATTTCCTCTTCCATGGCTTGCTTCCACTTTTCGTGATCGGAGCTGCACATAGCTTCTTCGAACGTTCGAGGTTCATCATCGTGCTGAGTTGCTACACGTACGGTATCGCGAAACCGTTCTGGAATATTCCCCTTAGTGGTACGTTCCGATCGTCGAACTACTGTCCGTCGGATTCGCCGAGCTCTTCTTGCTCTTCCACGAATGTCTCTTCATTGGCATCGTCGGAGCTAGTCTCGAACCCGTAAAGATCGGTCTCGTCCGATTCGTCTTCGCTCTCATCAACAGTTTCGACAATAAGAGGGACCTCAACTTTCGATTGCTCCAGGAGTCTGAAAGGATAATCTACGATACTTCCCTCTTAAAGTTCGGCGGTCCGAGCCTCATCCATCGGCAGGAGTCTGCAATCGCGACTAACGGTCAGCTTATCGTTGCTCGGATCCATGAATCGGTACGCCTTATGCTGGGAGGAATAACCGACGAACAGCAACTTTTGAGATTTCGCTTCTAATTTGCTTCTTTTCTCCTTAGGTATGGTATCTACACATACGCCGATGAACCAAACATTTGGAGATGACTCGTGTCCGGCTTCGTCCCGTTCCACAGCTCGAAGGGGGTCTGCTTCAACGGCTTCGTCGACAAACGAATTTGCAGATAGTTTGCCGTGTTGATCGCTTCGGCCCAGTACTTCAGCGGCATTCCAGCGTCCATGATCATGCAGCGCGCTATTTGCACCAGCGAGCAATTCTTTCGCTCTGCTACCCCGGTTTTGCTGCGGGGTGTATGCAGTGGCAAATTGTTGCCGAATTCCATCCGCTCGACAATAGGAATCCAACGCGCCACTCCGGTATTCACCACCCTAGTCGGAACGAATGGTCTTCGGAGTTCGGAGTTCGTCTGGACGTACTCTTGGATCCGTAGACGAACTTCGGATTTCTTCTTTATGAAGTACACGACGGTGAACCGAGTGAAGTCGTCAATCACGGTGTGAAAATAACTACATCCACCAGGCGTCATGGGTCGCATAGGTCCACACACATCTGTATGGATCAAATCCAATGGTTGTTTGGATTTTCGGTCGGATTTTTTTCAGTAATAGAAGACGAGTCAGCTTACCTTCGAGACAGCATTCACAGACGAAGCGGCAGCCACAATCTACCATCTTCAAGCCAGTTACCATGTTCTTGGTCACGAAGTCACGGGCGACTTCATGGTCGCGATGTCCTGTGCACATGATGCCACATATGCTGACAGTTGGAAGTATGTTTTACGGCCAGCGCTTCCTGGGCAACCTTCAGGCAGTACAGCCCCCCGGAAACTGTCTCTCCCGCAAGCACCTTCTTGTCCTTCAGTATTCGGCATCCGTTGACATCAAAAATAACCGTCACTCCGTTAGCTTCTTCACGGAAACCAGGTTCGATTCGAATTTCGGTACCAACAGGACTTTCTTGAGAGTTACTTTTGATGCCTCACCCTCTGGAGAAAGCATGGTTACCTGGCACGAACCGATTCCTTCCGACTTCGCTGCAGTACCATCGGCCAAAATCACTTCCTGTTTGCTGCTCTCATCAAGCTCCACGAAAATCGACCGGTCCGCACACATGTGCGAAGTCGCGCCGGAGTCGACAATCCGCGCATTGGGCGCCGTCGCAGCATCCTTCGTCACGAACGAATATTCCTTGTCTTGCTTCTTCCGGGCTTCTTGACGAGCTGCTCGCATTCGTAGTTTCTCACGCTGTTCTTCCGACGACTTCCGTCCGTAGGGACGCTTCTTGTTGAGGACGGGCAGTCATTTTGCTTGTGCCCCGGCTTTTGGCAATTATGGCACAACAGCTTCTTCTGCTTCACGTGCGAGAGATGGAAGTAGGCTCTGACTCCGAGTGGACGTGTTTTTCCTGTGCTGTCATTTTTTTCCGAAAATTTCCGTAATTTTCTAAGAAGCAAAAGATTTTTAATTGATTTCAAACTGCATTGAAGATGATCGTGTGCCAAAGAGTTGAAACCAAATTGAGTATCGTAGTTTACATTGTACCACAAAAAATAATAAATTCCGTCGGGACTGGACCTAAGACTGGAGTTTTCAAAGTACGGTGGTCCTTGAGCCGACAAAAAAACTCGATTTTCCTGTTTGCTGAAGAATTGCTGGTTGTCCATGCAGTCAGTTTGGTACTCAAAAGGATCGCCCCAAGCATCTCTATAAATAAACTGTGAGTATTTTTCTAATGATACATATTCAAATATGTAGTGATATTACCCTGGTCGGATATTGCCGTTCAGTTTCCAACGATCTCTATCCCTATCGCTATGCTAGATACATCTAATCTTCGTATGGGCAACTTTTAAATCGGACCATGTTCTAACGAATACTGCCCCACCATGTAAAATTTGGTTGACATTTTTTCAGCCGCTAAGGACTCAGGACCTTCCACAAACTGGCGCTCATGTTCTCTGATAGATTTCTTCTATATTTCATTAGAATGGCTACTTGTGTTCGTAGATCATAGCCGTGGTGACAACAGATTTGTAAATTATTCTTCTAACTAGTCAACTCGGCTCATTGCATATACAAAAAAAGTCCATAGTTGACCGCGTCACGTGGACCGTATTTCAGCAACGTAATGCCGTTAATGTTATTCCCAATATCGCAGTGGTCTCGTTACTTCCTAAGAACTGTTACTTCGTCGACAAACTCAGTGTTTGGTTCTTGTTTAAAAACCAAATTGTAGTCCATTGAGGCTAAGGTCAACGAATGTTAAATATTCGCCATAAATTTGCCGAGAATTATTTTTTGCACATCTGTAATGCACTTAGCAAATGAAAATAAAGTATTGAAACTCGCCACATTTTTATCTCTTAGACGACTTTGAAGGTTGTTTAGGTTTCCAGCACTTTCGGCAATAGATGTCAGGATTATCAAATATTCAAACAGTTTTAAGGCCGTGGTACGCAGAGAGTGTGGATCAACGACACTCAACATGTTGGCGAAATGTTGAATGAAAGTGGATAGGCTTATCTCGGTGACTGCCTTCTTATATTTGAAGACATTCTTCTCTTTTCAGAGAGCGAGTAATGGCACTATAACCATAAGCTATAAGGAGCTAGGACTATAGTTAATGCTAAAGTCCCAACCGTTTGAAGAGAAATGGAGCATCACTTAACCTTCTTAGACAAGATGCTCCCAACGACCATTTTTGAATACATTTTTGTTCTGTACACCAAACAGGGCATCCTATTCAACTTTTCTCTCCGACTATTAATTTCCTTTATCTTTTGATATCTACTGAAGGCTTCGTGGGTTCCCCGTGTCTTCTTAAGGTAGATACCAAATCCTCCCTATCACCAACGGTTGCATGGACGTGGCCAGGTGAGCGATCGAGGAGTGTCTTCGTGGAGATTATTGCGTGAAGAAACGTATCAGTAACCGTAATCAGGTTCGTTTCATGGTGGCATGCAATGTCTTCAACGAATTATTCCTCATCGTAGCTCCATCCACGAGGTGTGCAAACGTCAATGCTAATGCTAATGCTAACAGCTTCTTCTGCTTCACGTGCGTTTTGAGGACGGACTCCGTTGATCTGCTCGAACAACGTTTCGCCAACTCGTCTACCATCTTGGATTTGACCAGATCCAGCGTTAGCTCATCGTCTGATCGGCTTTCCAATGCCGTGGTGAGGGTGGAAAACGAATCCGCCAGCCAACGTCAGCCTCTCGAACAGCCCGTCCATCTCGAAAATGTGCTGCTCAACGTCCTCACCGTCGGAATATCGCTTGTCGCAGTTGCGCTTGAGAAGTGACACCTTTCACGTCAGTGTGTCCTTCTCATACTGTCCTTTTAGCTTGTCCCAGGTCGCCTTCGCCGTGTTGCAGTCCTTGATTAGATTCAGCTGATTATCCTCCAGCAGGAGCGCTTCTCCACAACGTCCTGGCAGCTTCCTTTTAATTATTCTGCAGTACTCACAGGTTCGGTATCGGTGATGTACTTCCACAGATCATCTCGGATGAGGAGGAACTCCACTTTGGTCTTCCAAACGCTGTAATTTCCTCCATTGAGTTTCTGGATTCCCAATCGGTCCATCGTGAATTTTTTTTTCCGCTGGTTGTTTATCCGTTACTATGGCAACTTGTACTCTAACAACGACCCATAACCTCTTATAGGGGGAAAGAAAACCCGACTGGTTTGATTGAGAGCGTGAGGTAAACTGATTTTATTTATAATTCAAAGTCTTACAGACTACTTTGATTGGTTCTTACAACCACCGAGTTGCTTCGATCTCCATCACGTTTAAAGAAAATGTCGTAAAGCAAAAAAATCGTGTTGAGATAATGCCAGCATTCACAACAGTTCGGCTACAAAATCCTGGATTAACGACCCAAACATTGAGCTCCAGTGGGGGCCAGCCCGTAGTCCGGGTCTAAATCCAGTGGAAAACAGAGGAATTCAACGGATCTACGCCAACAAAGAGCAATACATCAGTATTGATGAGCTGAAAGTGGCAGTTTCGGAAGTGTAGGAGGATTTTTAAATGGAAATTTTATAGAACGTGGTTAGAAGTATGCCCAAAAGGATTTTCCAGGAAATCGAGCGTGCTGGAGGACCAACTGATTATCAAAATGCAGAAAGAATTTAGAAAAATGAATATGTTGACATGCATCCATAAAAAAACATAAGTGCAGCTATAAAAAATAGCCACTTAATTTCATGAATTTGAATCTGTAAAGGATTTTCTATTGCAAATTTTCATTTCAGGTTTGAATTTCATTCTTAAACAAATCCATTTAAAACATATTACAAGGAGAAATGGAGTTTTATACCCGGTTTTAAAGTTACGCAATAAACGTGTGTGCGGCTGTACAAACTAGCCGCAGTATGTTAACATCACTGGTCAGGACTACTGCACCGAGAACTTCCCGACTTGATAACTTTCTATTAAAATCGGACTACGTTCATTAACGGAATTAACGAGAGATAGAGATATTTCAAAATAAACTTCGATATCTGCTATCTTTTCTCGATTAGGTTGATGGATTTCGAGTAAAATACAATACTTTCTAAGAGCTTTCAGAAAGAGCTCGGTTCTACTTACGAGTAGCGAACAGAGCTGTGTGCGTCCCTTTTGGGCGGCTTCGTGCAGTGGAGTGTAGCCCCATTTATCGGTTGCATTGACCACGGTGTTGTGCTTGATCAGCAGAGCGGCAATATCCAAATGCCCGTAGGAAGATGCATTGTGCAGGGGAATCAGCCCTCCCTTATCCTGAGCGTTCACGTCGGCGCCATGTTCCAGTAGATACTCTGCCACCTCCAAATTGTTGTAGCCAGCTTTAAGAATGAGAAAATCCCTAATAAGTATATCTATTCAAGTAGAAGCTGCCGCCAACCACTTACCAGCTAAATGCAGAGGAGTTGAGTTCCTACCCTGAGCATCCCGGCAATTGATGTTATCCGGCTGAACGAGTCGCTGAACTCGAGCCAAGTTTCCTTTCTTGGCCGCATCCAGCAGAGCCGCATTTCCGCGCAGCAAGTCCGCCACATCTTGATCACCTTCCCGCACCAAATCTAACGGCGTGGCACCGTCGCGGTTTTTCTTCGTTACGTCTGCCCCATGCTACAAAATAAAAACCCAACAATAACATCAAAATCCAATCCGGAAAAAAACCCCCCTATCGAACCCCACCTTTATAAGCAGCTTTACAATCTCGTACTTCCCCTTGGCAGCAGCTTCATGCAGCGGTGTAAACTTCCACAAATCGGCAACGTTCACATTGGCCCCGTGCTTCACCAGCAGCTCAGTCACCTCGTAGTGCCCGTACGAACAGGCATTGTGCAGCGGAACGAGTCCTCCTTTATCGGAGGCATGTACTTCGGCTCCATGCTCCAGAAGGAATTCAACCACGGGAACGCGATTGTATCCGGCAGCGAAGTGCAACGGAGTCGAGTGACGCCCGTCCAGATCACGGCAGTTGACGGTCATCGGGTTGGACATGACAATCCGTCGAACCGTATCCAAATCACCGGCCTTAGCAGCTTCCAAAAGTTGGCACTCCAGGTCCACCGTATCCGATGGTGGATCCTGTAGAATTTTCAGTACATTTTCAGTCGCCAGCTGAGCAGCCGTGTATCCTTGGAGCGAAATGATACTAGTATCGATATTGTACGACAGCAATAGTCGACAAGCCTGGATATTGTCCTCACGAGCGCAACGATGAAGTGCAGTCTGCCCAAGTCCATCTAGAGAATCTACTTTGGCACCGTGACGCAGCAGCACATCCATTATCTCATAGTGGGAATTGTCCGCGGCAATGTGCAACGGTGTAAGGAAGTCTTTGTTCTTCTCGTTTAGTAGAGCACCTTTGCGGATCAGAGCTTCTAGCACTTGCTTTCGCTTGGGGTAGACGGATTGAGCTACGGCATGCAGAGGAGAGTCTGCGCTGTACGGATGGATAAAATTCACAGTCTCAGTTGTGAGGTTCTTTTTCAGTCGCTGAATATCCGCCTGACGACAGGCGTCTAGTACGCAATGACCCTTGTATTCGTCTGAAAACAAGAAAAGAAAATCATTACATTCCCGAGGAAAGCTATTTTTGAACATCAGCAACTCACATGTGATCTTCTCCTGCAGTTCCCTCGTCGGTGCCGAATCGATGGCCGACTTGTTATGGCAGTTAAGTAGCGTCGGATCGGCTCCCTCGGCCAGCAGCAGACTGCACACCTCCACCCGACTCTTGGAAGCGGCCTCATGCAACGGCGTAAAGGCCCAGAGATCATTAGCGTTAACGTTGCCACCGTGCTTGATGAGCAGTTCGGTCACCTCGAAGTGACCGTAGGAACATGCATTGTGCAGTGGCACGAGACCACCCTTGTCCTTGGCGTGCACATCGGCACCATGCTGCAGCAGTATTTGCACCACCCGAATCCGGTTATAACCAGCGGCCAAGTGTAGAGGAGTAGATTTGCGGCCATCACTGGCGTGACAGTTCACATTCAACGGAGTCAACAGTTCCAGCAAGCGTTCTTCCGAACCCGAACGAGCCGCTTCCAGCAGTTCATCCTTCCGATACTCACCGGTAAGAACCGGTCTCGTGCAAGGATCCGCCAAATCCAGGGGGATCTTGTTTTCCGAGTTCCTTATGTTCGGATCGGCACCATGCTGCAGCAAAGCAATGCAAACGTCGACCTTTCCCTTGCTGGCCGCTTCGTGCAGAGGGGTGTAGTTCCAGTTATCGCGGGTGTTTGGATTGGCTCCAGCTTCCAAGAGCAAACGAACGACGTCGGCATGTCCGAACGAGCAGGCGTTGTGCAACGGATGAAGTCCACCATCGTCACGGGCCTGGATCGATGCACCGTTGGTTAGCAGGAATTCCACCACATCTCGACGACCGTAACCTACGGAAATGGGAAAAGGCAATTTTAGTGTGTGTTTATGTGTGTCATTCACATTATTATTGAGTACGGATCGGGTCGGAAGATGGTTGATGTTGTTGTTGGGGGGTAGTGATGTAATCATTAGCTTGAGCGTTTAAAATACAGGGGAGTCGAATTGGTGATGAGTCTCCATGTTTGATTCATTGACTCGACTGACTGAAGAACTGTTGCGAAAACAAACCTGTTGTGGTGTTTGATCATGATGGCCAATTAAAACCAATTTTGTTGTTTAATTGTACAATATGATGTATTTATCTTCCGATAACTGTTATACGGCTATGTTGAGGAAAACAGATCGTTGAGCACAAACCGTGTAGAGGGATGGCAATGGAAAAGAAATGGGTCAGTAGATAATGCCTTTTTCAGACTGAGGAGTTATAATATGTTATTTGCATATCCTGATGACATTTCTCTTGTCGATAATCATCAATATAGTATTTTATAACTTTGCACTCTGAAAAAGTCAGAATATCTTTAAGTTCCTAGTAACATGTTTTAGCAGCTTAGTCTGGACGTTGCATACAATAAATAAGAAATTGGGGCACTTAATTTTGAGTACAGCGGCGCTGATCCGAATCGAAGAATAAGAAGGAAATAATTCAGAGCCAACATTTGATTAGGGCGAATCTGCTATTGTGAACAAACACTTTGTCTGCTATTTTATCGGAAGTTGAAAACAATTCCTCAAAATAAAATATATCAGCGGATAGAGATAAAGCTCTTCTTTCTTAAAGAGTGCTTAATTTGTATTTGTGATTTTTTGTTCAAGAGAAAATGACTACGAAAGCCATTGTTTACAAAAGCAGATACGCCCTAATCTAATGTTGGCGCTGAATTATTGACTTCGTTGAGGTACATGATAGACAGTTGGCGTCTTCAGACAAGTTCAAGCTTGACTTTTCAAATAGACGTATCTAACATTAGATTGGAATTGAGAAAAATGAGGTAGAAGTTACAGATGCTTTCAGTAAATCCTATTTAACTGTATATCAAGTTTTGTTCAATCTGTTGATTCTTGGCAAGGTGATGGATTGTAGTATTTGTAGTTGAACATTGCATTGGAGGGTGCGATACGAAGAGCTGGGATTGACACGAGCGGCACGATTTTCAGGAAGTCTGTCCAACTATTTGGCTTCGCCGACGACGTTGATATCGTAGCACGTATCTTTGAGTCGACACTTACATCAGACTTAAGGCTAAAGCTGGTATATCTGGGTTGATTAATGACCGCCGATAACGACCAGCAGAGAAATAAAAAGGCGCATCATGGCTGGCAATCGTGCCTTCTTTGGACGCCGAAGGACGCTAAGATCGAACAAAGTTCGCCGAACTAGAAAGTTGACCATCTACAAGACATTAAATAAACCGGTAGTTCTCTACGGACACGAAACATGGACATTGCTCGTGGAAAACTGGCACCCCCTTTGTTGTCTTTGAACGGAAGGTGTTTCGTACGATCTACGGTGGAGTGCAGATGGAAGACGGTGGAGTGCAGATGAACTACGAATTGCACCAGTTGCTGGGAGAACCTCCCATCGTACACATCGCAAAAATCGGTCGACTAGGATGGGCTGGGCATGTCGTAAGAATGTCGGACGACAGCCCTGTGAAAATGGTTCTCGAAAAGGCGCGCAACGAGCAAGGTGGATCGATCAAGTAGAAGGCGAACTGCGGACCCTCCGCAGACAGCGAGGCTGGCGAGGGACAGCCATGGACCGATTACAATGGAAACAAATTCTGTGTACAGCAGAGGCCACGCCGGCCTTAGTCTGATGGGTAAGGGAAGGTAAGGTATGTGTGCAACATAGATATTATTAATCTATATAATAAAAATGAGTTGGGGTTTCCTTTGTCACGATTTAACTCGCGAGCGGATGGGGCTCCCATACAAATGAAACACAAGTTTCTGCATAACTCTAGAACTATTCAAGTAAATGGAACCAAATTTGACAGGTAGAGGTTTTTGAAGGCAAGAAATGTTTCTAAAGCTACTCGAGACCCCTCCGTCCTCTGTAAGAGGAGGGCTCTCATACTAATGAAACACAAATTTGTGCATAACTCGAGAACTAATCAAGCATATGGAACCAAATTTGGCATGTGGAGATTTTTGGAGGCACAAATTGTTTCTATGGAAGTTTGTGACTCCTCCGCCATCTAGAAGGGGGAGGGAGGGGGGTTTACATACAAAAACAACACAAATTTCTGCCTAACTCGAGAAGTAAGAAAGTAAATGGAACAAAATTTGGCATATGGAGGTTTTCGAATGCACGAAATGTTTCTATTGTGATTTGAGACTACTCCGCTTACTGAAAGAGGGGTCTCTCATACAAATGGAACACGAATTTCCGCATAATTCGAGAACAAATCAAACAAATGGAACCAAATTTGGCATGTGGAAGTTTTTGAAGGAAATAAATGTGGTTTGAGACCCCTCCGCCTTCTGGAAGGGGGGATTTCCATAAAAATGAAACATAATTTTTAACATAACTCGAGAGCCAATGCAGCAAATGAAACCAAATTTGGCATGTTGAGGTTTTTGGAGGCAAGAAATGTTTCTATGGCACTTCACCACCCCTCCCCACTTCAAATGGGGTTCGGCTCCCATACAAATAAAAAGCAAAATTCTGCATAACTCGAGAACTAATCAAGTGAACGAAACCTTTTTAGCATATGGGGGTTTTTGGGGGCTAGATTTCTATATGCATAAGAATAAATTTCTGTCTGTCTGTCAGACGCCAGACTCGAGAAGTTCTGAACCGACCAACGTGAAAATTTATATGAAGGGGTTTTTGGGGCTGGGGAAGGTTCTTATGATTGTTTGAGACCCCTACTCTCTCAGGAAGGGGCGCTATCATACAAATGAGACACACATTTCTTCATAACCTGAGAACTAATCAAGCAAATCGAATCAAATTTGACATGTGGGGGGTTTTGATGGCAAGAATGTTTCTATGGTAGTTCAAGACCCCTCCCTTTTTTGAAGGGGTGGGGGGGGGCTTCAAACAAATTAAACTCAAATTTTTATTATAATTGATGAGCCCAGTGCGATGGTTCGAGAACTAATCAAGCAAATGGAACCAAATTTGGAATGTGGGGGGTTTTGAAGGCAATGATTATATGGTGGTTTGAGAAACCACCCCCTCTGGAAGGAAGGGCTCCCATACAAATGAAACACAAATTTCTACCAAAAATGATAATTATCCAGCTTACTTAAGCACAAAACGTGTGTTTCTCGGATAAGAAGCATGTTTTGATAGAAGTTTGAACCCCTGCTTAGTCAAAAAAAAAAACTCATTTCGCAAAAAAAACCATTAACGTGCCAGTTATATTAAATTTTCAGCGTAGCAGTTGCAGCGCACGCACCGGGTTCAGCTAGTTTAAAATAAACGTGTTATCCAAAAAACGAAAATATCACTGAAATCTCAGCCGAAATTGGGTGACACAGTTTGATTGATCATACGGTTACAAGAATTATCGAACCAGATCAAGCAACAATAGCCGAGCTGATAGGAGATAACGAATCAAGGAGCATCGTTTTGGTTGGAAAGGGGGGTTTTGATGGCAGTACAGGCCAAGCGAGTATAATAAATTCTTCAGGGACCCTTTGGTAGATGTCTTACGTTCCTCTCTAGTAGAAATTGTCATCGAATGTTCCTGCTGATGATAAAATCGTTTGGAAAAATCTCCGCCCTTCATCTATACGATTTTGCAGGCCTTTGCCATTGATATTTGCCAGATACAAATAGTATATCTATACGATAGGAGGCATATTTTAAACAACAAATAGAAAATTAGAATTTAACTAACGTTACTATAAACAATCCAAAATATTCTGTTCATCATATACTGCTGCTGACGATGGTAGACGGCAAGGTACGTATAAAACGTTACTCGATTCATAACTATGTTTAGAGTAGATATTTTCTCTGTATTTTCAAAGGTCTGCAATGCTCTAAGCGACTCGTCACCCTGCAGGTGTTATTTGTGTTGTGCTACCCCAAAAGAGGAACCGAATTGATGACTGTCTTCACAAAACATGAAGAAAGGTGCGTTCCAGTTCGAATTATCTCCGCTTTACTCGTGGTTTCTTTTTTTTAATAGGATCAAAAATATTCAGAATAAAATAAACTCTAAAACTTAATGTTCTTGATGACTTTGTTCCACAGTTGATGCTTGCGATCCGTCTGTAAGTCTATAAGTCGCAGACGAACGGGCGCGTGGGACTGCCTCCTCTCTATTTTTAACATACCGTGGAATGAGGGTGAGTTCTTTGACCACATTTATTGGGTTTATTCTGTCAAACGAGGGCTCGATTTTATAGCTGTATGTTGTGAAATGCTGTATGAAAGATGACAAAGACCGCCAGCTAAGGGTTGCGTACTTAGCTGGAAGTGCAGCCTGGGCAGTGTTGTCCTTCTGACTTCAGCTAGATTGAGGAGGTGCGTGCCGAGCGTCTGTCCACTAAGAAGCTGCGTCTTAAACAGTGTCTGTCCTGGCATCCAGCGGCTAAGTAAGAAACGCTGCATCGCTTCAGCTAAAGGGTGATACGGTCAAAATTTGGTCAAGGGAAAACGCGTGTAAATCGGTGAAATCGTTTATTTAAAAAATCAAATTAAATTTCTTTTTCAAGTTCAATTAGTATAAAATTCAGGAAAAATATTCAGTTAGGCTTCCGCTTTTCCAAATCCGAATTGCCGGGCCTTACGCTTGACCCCTGCCATCAGATTTTGTACAGCCACCTTGTCCACCTTCTTCGCCGCAGAAAGCCAGTTTGCCTTGAACTGCTGCTCGTCCTTAGCAGTTTTTTTGGTCTTCTTTAGGTTCCGCTTGACAATAGCCCAGTATTTCTCAATTGGGCGGAGCTCTGGCGTGTTGGGAGGGTTCTTGTCGCCGGGAACCACCTGCACGTTGTTGGCGGCGTACCACTCCATGGCCTTTTTACCGTAATGGCAAGATGCCAAATCCGGCCAAAACAGTACGGAACAACCGTGTTTCTTCAGGAAAGGCAGCAGACGTTTATTCAAACACTCTTTCACGTAAATTTCTTGGTTGACAGTCCCGGAAGCTATGAAAATGCTGCTTTTCAAGCCACAGGTACAGATGGCTTGCCAAACCAGATATTTCTTTGCGAACTTTGACAGTTTCGTGTGCTTGAAAATATCTGCTACCTTTCCCCTTCCTTTTGCCGTATAAAACTCCTGTCCCGGAAGCTGCTTGTAGTCGGCTTTGACGTAGGTTTCGTCGTCCATTACCATGCAGTCAAACTTCGTCAGCATCGTCGTGTACAGCCTCCGGGATCGCGCTTTGGCCGTCGTATTTTGTTTATCATCGCGATTTGGAGTCACTACCTTCTTGTAAGTCGATAGTCCGGCTCGTTTTTTGGCTCGATGCACGGTTGTAGACGATACACCCAGCTTATTTGCGGCATCTCGGAGAGATAGGTTAGGGTTTTGCTTGAAACTACCGGCAACTCTCTTTGTCGTCTCAGCGGCTTCCGGTTTTCGATTTCCCCCCGATCCAGACTTCCTGGCTGTCGACAAACGTTCCCCAAACACTTTAATTACATTTGTAACGGTTGATTTGGCAACTTTTAGCGATTTTGCCAACTTTGCGTGCAAGTAGCTCGGATTTTCGCGATGCGCGAGCAAAATTTTGATACGCTGCTCTTCTTGCTTGGACGGCATTTTGACAACTGAAGAGTGAATTCCAAAATCAAAATAGGAGCAACATTCTACACACACACACCTTCAAAATGAGGGGTGTTCAGGTTTTTTAAATGCAAAATTGAAAGAAATACGTCAAGTTGATATTGACCAAATTTTGACCGTATCGCCCTTTAAGACAATCCTAAACGTCAATTTTGATTATTGATATGGATTCAAGATGCTTAATAAGTACATGTTCGTTGAAAATAGTAAATGGAGACTTTGTGTAATTTTCGAATATACTCGTTGCAGTTCAAAACCAGACCACTCGAGCCAATCGATGCTGCTCTAATTCTATACAGTCGCATAGTGTGGCTAGTCCGCTGTATGTGCTATACAACGCTCCAGATGCGACACAATAGAATGCAAGCGGCATCGATTGGTGTGATTGGTCTTGTTCGGTTTTGCACTGCAACAAGTATATTGTCATCTCACAATTATGTGCTCTCAGGTATTGTTTTGGTCATATCTCCATGAAGGATTATCCAATCATAATGAAATTTTGACCAGTTATTTGGAGATATCATAGCTTTGATTTGGCACCAACAAAACTAAAATCGGTACACAAATAGCTCAGTATGTAATCGGAGACTAAACTGTTTGATTACTATTATAATAGGCCTTCAAGTACTGTTTCGTTCATATCTTCGTAACGAAATGTCCGAATGAAAAAAAAATCAATAGCGTTCTATGGGTTGTAGCTTCCATTTGCCGTCAACAGAACTGAAATCGGTTCACAGATGGCTGAGAAACCGATGTGACATTATTTGTAACGCACACACACATACACACACACATACACACACACACATACATACACACAGACATGTGCTCAGTTCGTCGAGCTGAGTCGAATGGTATATGACACTCGGCCCTGTGGGCCTCGGATAAAAAGTCGAGTTTTCAAGCGATCTTAATACCCTTCTATTGATGTAAGAAGGGATAAAAGGCGTTAGTTATCAAATTTTCCTAAAAGTAAAAACTAATTCTAGTTGTGGTGACCTTAAGCCGGCCCACCCGTCAAGCATCGCTCAAGAAGATAAATTATCGAAAGTTCCTAAACGGCGGCTAATCAAATGTTTAGACCATCTAGATGATCCACTTCAAAATCGAAACCTTAACCTTCGCCAGCGTAAATGCTGCCCGTTGGATATTCGGTCCGAGCTCACGTGTGATGGTCATACCAGCTTGTGTGCAGTAGCTTATGCTAATCTAAACTCAATTTCCACGATGCTTCACGCCTCGCCCCGCCCCGCCCAGAGCTGTGGCAATCGATTTGCCAGTCACGATCCGAACTTAACATTGATTTAATTGATAAATTAGCAACAATATCGAACGGTGCACTCGCTGCTGTGCTGACGGATGGCCGAAAAATACGCTGATTGAAAGTTAAAATTCGTTTCCCGAAAATGCGAAGATTTCACCTTTTTTTTTGTTATCGAGATTGTTGGTTAGCTAGGCACGTCAGCCTCGATTAAAAAAGTACATTTCTTCGGCGTTCGTCTCTTGTGGCGTATCGCAATCGCAAATTGCACCCTCGGCTGTGTGGCAAATGGCAAATGATAAATTTCTCGTACGTTGGTTGAATTTAAATTGAAAACTTTTTTTTTTTTGGTCCGATTTGTTATCGTTTTTTTTTGTTTTGCGCCTAGCGGCACATAAAGTCATAATAACATGTGCATTAGTTGAAAATTAGTGCTCGGATCTGATTGGATTCAATGTAATCGAGCAGCGAGCAGGCTTACAACCACACATACCTCAGAGCTGAACTGCTATAACCGCTAAGGTAAGGCGTATCTTGGCTTGTTGTTGTTTTTTTTTTAATTTTCAGTTCGTAAAACCAGGTCACGTTCCGCCTCGTCCAAGGCAGTCCAAAACTACCATTATAGGTATGGCCTCAAACTTTAGGCGACCTGCGCCGGCTAGAGCCTATGATGGGTGGTAATAATGCATGTAAAATATGCTAAGAAGTGCAATGCTTCGGCGGAGTGTTATGTGAGATACGGTTTTGGTTTTGGATTCGGTTGCTCGGGAACGGGTTTTCGTATTCCGATTGATAGTGAAAGGTGGGTGGTGCATTAATAAAGGGCGGCGGGTGGTTGTTGATTCACAACTAGGCACCAATTACCAACGCAGACAGCTGATGGGTTGGTTTCTAACCGCGTGCAGTGATTATTATTAAATATCAGCTTGTTTTGCGGGTGAATCGGAGCCCTTGCGTACTAGCTCAGTGCAATAGGGCAGAATTGCATTAGAATAATGTGCTGGTTTTCTTCACTATATGTTAGCAATATGACACGTGGAATTGATTTACAGCATGAATTGGTGAATAAATACTGTACTGTACTGAACTACCACATTTACTCTCTTGAACCGATGTTCAGAAATCCGCTTTTCTAGAACCTCGAAAGAATTGAATCTTATTTATGCTAAAGCCGATCAGTTTTATCACAATTTCCTCAGGCTCTTATGAGCTGTGATAGAATGTTGCCAAAAACTGTCCGATTATAGCATTATGTTTCAGTTGGTACTCTGAAACTGATCAGATATGTCAAAGTCTACGCTCCATACAAAATTAAAAAAAAAAAGTATGGACAAAGTATACGAGGGGGGAAGGAGGGTGTTGGATTTTCAAAAATGAGTCTACATGGTTTATGAATACCCAGACAACCAAAATGCACGTATATTGAAAGTTGTTTTTATGATATACAAACATATATGTAAGTAAACAAATCGTATAGAATGCAAAAACATGGCTTATACGCGCAAAAGTGGAGGCCATATACGTGCAAATTCCATTATTTTCTTAAACGAGTTGATTTGATATCGTATGCGATTTAATGTGTAATAACAAATTCGATTTCAACAGGTTAGCGATGTATATCCGATTTAGTTTGTGACGCAGTACGATGAATAAATGACACATCGTATAGAAGTCGAAAATTTGCGCTCTTTACGATTTAACTTAGACATAATACGATAAAGGCCATGATTAACTGCGATTTTGACTAACAATATAGGAACATACGATACTATTTGAACACTGTTATACGACTTGTGGTTATCTGGGTAGGCCGTTACATGTATGCACGGTTCAAATTCTTCGTTTTCAAAACGTCGCGCATTGAAAAATACGTGAAAAATAAGGTTTTGGTCACATGGAAAAGGGTATAACTATGCGCCAGTTGGCGAAGCCAATCACGCGAGTGTAAAATCCATCATAACCAAGTTAAGGTAGCCCTGTTCTTTGGATGAAGTGCCAAGAAGAGGCAGAAAACCCGGATCTTCCAACGCTAAACTGGATCACATAGTGGTTGCTCTAATTCGGAAGGACAAATCATTGTCGATATCAGCGTCGGAATGATTCAACGTTTCAAGAAACGGAACAACCTGAAGACCTACAAGAAGCAGATAATTGCAAAACAAACTGCAGACCAAAGGCAGTGTCAAAGAGGACCCTCCCAGGTCCATAATACTTAGTATTAGGAGGAGGATGTAAGCGATGCCGACAGGCCGATTCAAGTGGAGAAGTTTGGTCGAAAAGTGCTGGTATGGCAAGAAATATGCTCCTGCGGTATGAAGTCTACCATTTTTTACGCTTCCAGAACGGAAATCCAATGCGGAAATCTATCGAGCTGAGTGTTTGCAGAAGAGGTTACTGCCTTTATATCAGAAGCATAGTGGCCCTCCACTTTTTTGGCCGAATTAAGCGTCGGCACATTACGCCAAAACAACTCTCAATTGGCTCACGGAAAAGGAAAAGTACCCCTTCTTTGAGAAAGACATCAACCCGCCAAATTGTCCCCACCGCTATTGGGGGATTGCGAAGAGGGCCTTCAAAAAGACAGGTAAAGGAGTTGAGAGTATGACGAGTTCAAACAAAGTTGGGCTTAGGCGTTCAAAAAATGTGATGAAACGCTTGTCCGGAACTTGCTGAAAAGTAAAAGCTATATCGATCTAAATATCATACAAAGTGCAAATTTTCGACGTATACACAAACAAAATTGAAATAGATCGTAAGATTTTAAAATGGAATTTGTTGTTAGGGATTGTATCGCATACGATGTGGAATCAACTAGTTTCAGAAAAAAAATGTTCACGTATTTTGAATGTCTAAAAAAAAAATTAAAATATTTGAATTCAATTTGAATCTAAATAGGGTAACGGGATGTAATGATAGCCTAGCTCCTTCATTCAGCCTATGTTCCAAATGTGTCATTAATTCAGCGAGAATCAACAACAGCATGTTGCTATTTGGATGACCGATGTAATCCGAAGCAATTGACACAATATTAATCAATTTATAGTTGATCACTTCCGCGGAATTTTCGATTTTTTCAATTTTTGGAGCATCTTGATTTCACTGGTTAAGCTGAATAGATGATCTACACGATCTTCAAGTGATCTAAATTTGGCTTAATTGAATCGATAAAGCAAGTAATGCAGTCTGGATGTGCCGAAAATAGTTACACGTAACAAACTAACTGTTCACATAGCTAAAATAACAATGATTTTACAAGAAAATCGTAGACCCAATGTTGGGGACATATTTTTATGTATGTTCCTAACTATGGCCTGTTGTATCAATATTAAGTAGTGGAAAGGTTGCTGTAATTGGAAGCAGACTTTGTAAGTGAATATAATGTTTATTATGTGGTTGATATCATATGTCTAGTGATTCATCTAAACACAAAGCCGAAGGTCAATCAAATACAGTTAGCAATGCCTTAATTCAAAAAATTAGAAAAAATGTACAAAGACTGCCTTCTGTAATAAATACATCGAATGGGACGAAGTTGCATCCATGAATAGACCCAATTTGGTGCTCATAGACCTCGAATGTTTCTGACTTTATAAAAAGAGTTGTGTAGCTTTCCGTGATACATACTACCAAATGTCTTATCAAAAATATCTTAGCAAGTGTATAACTACGGTCGACAACGATGGGCTGGGCATGTCGTAAGAATGACGGACGACAGCCCTGTGAAAATGGTTCTTGATAACGATCCGACAGGTACGAGAAGAAGAGGCGCGCAACGAGCAAGGTGGATCGATCAAATAGAAGGCGACCGCAGACAGCGAGGCTGGCGAGTGACAGCCATGGACCGAATAGAATGGAGACAACTTCTGTGTACAGCAGAGGCCACGCCGGCCTTAGTCTGATTGGTAAGGTAAGTTAGTGTATAACTAGTATTCAACTCGCTTATAGCATAAAAACTGTATAAGTTATAACAAAAAATGTAATCGATGGTTGCATAATAGGCTGAGTTAAGGGACACAAACCCTATTTTAGTTTTTCTTAGACATTATCGAGCAATTTTCTCGTTCTTTCAGATTCACAACGTTCAGCTACTGTAACTTTTGCAAGAAATATTGAAAAACTCACTGCGTGCAGCAAAATAAATAAATTTAAAATGCACGTTATCGTTTATATGGTAAGTTTACTCTGTACTATTTTAAGACAGTTATGCAATAAGATGTGGCCCAGTTCGAATTGGAACATAGCCTATTGCGCATATTTCGGATATAGATTAACAAAACAATATTCTGTTTTAACAAAAAATTTCGACTTTATGTGAACTTTAGAGGGAAAATACAAAAAAAGTTAATCATCTCGATTTAGAAAAAAAATTGCCGGCTTTTCCCGGAATACGTTTTTTCAACCGGCGCACAATATTCTCATCCATCGTTTTGGCAATTTTATTCCACTTGGTTCTCAAGTCATTGATGCTTTTGGCGACACTGCCATTCACCTTCAGCTTCCTCTTTATAATAGCCCAAATTTTTTCTATCGGTCTGAGCTGGGGACAGTTTGGTTGGTTGAGTTCTTTCAGTATAAACTGAATCCCGTTGGTTTCATACCTCTGTAGCACTTTTTTTACTATAATAACAGCTTGCACGATCTGGCCAAAACATGACAGGTTTATTGTAGGATCTGATGAATGGCAAACTATTCGATTTTGGAGACATTCTGTTCCGTACAACTCTGAAGATCAAGGTTTCACCAAATCATGTATTTACGTGCAAATTGACCTGCAAACACAAACTTGAATTTGGCTGCTGCTTGAAATCGGCCTTTACATAAGTTTCATCATCCATGACGAGACAGCCATAGAATTTTGTCAATACCTGATCATACAGTTCTCCGGCACGGATTCTGGCCACATTGTTCTGCTTTTGATCTTTGGTTGTCTACAGGCACGGTAGGACTTGAAGCCTTCCCGGAGACGAATCTGTTGCACGGTACTGCGTGCAGCACGAAACTTTTTGTCCAAATCGCGGTCTGAGGTGTTGGGGTTTGCCTTAATGTTCTTGATGACGTTGTTCCGCAGTAGACGGTCGACAGTACTCGCCCGACGCTTGCTTTGAGGCTTGCGACCCGTCGACAATGTTTCTCTGTACTTTTTCAAAACACACCACACGGTATTTCGGGAAAAACCCAACACTTCAAGTTTTGGTCACACCACGAAGTGTTTTCAGGAAAAACCCAACACTTCAAGTTTTGGTCACACCACGAAGTGTTTTCCAAATGATTGCGCACAATTATTTTTCTTCTTTCTTCTTCCATTTTGTATTTCTCTGAAACACGTTCGAACTGCACCGTGAAAAAAAAACGTCTGATGTTGTTATTGTTATGTGGAACATAAAAGGTGTCATAGTTTACAAATCCGACCACTAAGGTCGCTGTAAGAATTAAAAATGTTTGTTCCAATAGTAAATGGGCCACACCTTAGATGCATGTCCATGTTTTTAATTATTTTGGTATTGGTATCTGTTCCAAACTTTACTTTGTGACTGACTGGTGTAAGCCTTCTCTGTTCAAGCTTCAACCGAATCTTTTAATCCGTGATGGCGGAGGTTTTCACCTGAATTGTCGAAGAAACGATGCAACGTGACAGTCTTCACGTCTACAAGGTCAAATAGGTACTAAACCGGAACGACAAACATAACACGGTAGCCGAAACCCGGACCAGGAATCTGTACAGACTACCAGACTAACACCAAGGCGGATACAAAGCAATTGCCGGGACAGGAGTTGCCACACCACGCTTGGCTGTTCCTGAGGAGGTGAGGATGAAGAAGGTGGACAAATTCACCAAACAGATCTCGGTGTGGCAGGCCAACTGTTGGTGTGGAGAGATGAGCCAACCAAACTTCACCATGGGTACCATGAATGGGCAAATTTATCGAGACGAGTGTTTCCAGAAGCATCTGTTGTTCATCCTGCTGTCTCAATGAGGGTATTTTGGCCGAAATTGGCATCCTGTCTCTACCCGCGGCCGGTGTTAGAATGCTACAAAGATAACAATGTTGTTTTTGTACCAAAAGACTTCAAACCACCCTCCGATTGAAAATGTTAAACCTAAAGTATTCGAAAGACAGCTGGCTTTAAAGAACCGTTAAAGGAAATATTGCCGAAAACCTTCTGAGTGGTGTCACGAACTGATTTCATCTACAGAGGTAAACTTCTTCAAAAATTATTCAAATTTTTACTCTCAAGCCAATGCGGTTCCACACATGAATTGACAAGGAATTCCCCGACAATCAGCCAGACAACCCACTACTATTTCATGGCATCTTCTCAAGCATCAAAGACCAATATTTTTTTTTTATAAATTCAAAAAGAAGTTCTTTATACCTGCATACCACGCACGAGGCTCAAACTTTTGTAAACTACACAAAAAAAAAACTACTTTAAATTTCAATAACAAATAAAAACTTTGAATCCATCATCATCCTCGAGGCGAAAGGTATATTTTGTTTGTGCCCCATGACAAATATAAAACATTTAACAATAAAGTATACAAAAATATCCTTCGTAACAACATCGTCAAGATACAAAATTAGTAAAGAGTAAAAAGATAACAGAGTAGCTGATAAAAAGGCTGCTTTGACGTGTGCAATACATTGTCTCTTAAAATCTGTTAGTGTTGCTGCACGTTTGATGTGTATTGGCATCGAATTGAAAACATTTATGCCTTTAAAAAATAATGAATTTTGTGGTGTTCTGGTGTGGTGTTCTAACATCATCCGCGTTTTAAGTGTTATATATGTGAATATCACTTTTTCTTTCAATTCGATTACACAGGTATCGAGGCATTGTTAAATACACAACCATTGTCAAATACAAAACTCTCTGTTTTACCGATAGCCACTGTAGGGCATCTAACAAAAAAGAGGAGGAAGAGAACCTGTTACATCTCAAGATCAAACGCATTATCTTATTTTGCAAACGCTGTAATCTAGATATTTGTGTATGATTAGCTAAAAACAAAATGCATAATTTAATGTGAAGAGAGATGACTGATTTGTAAAATTGTATTTTACTAGTAATAGTTAAATCATTTTTCAATCGGCAGATAATATCGTACTTATTGGCTATTTTCTTGATGACATCGTGAATATGAGAGTCAAATTTTAATCTGTCATCAACAATCACGCCAAGATATTTAATCTCTCGAACGCGATCAATTGATACACTATCAATTTTAACAGATACGTCTTCAATAACTCGATTCCGCGAAATTACCTTGAATTTAGTTTTATTTGTGTTCAATTTTAACTGTTTGTACTTCAACCATGTACTTAGAGAACGTAAATCTGCATTCAAATGTGAAACGTCCTCATCAAGGCTTTTAGCAGCAATGAACAACACGGTATCACCAGCAAAAAGAATAATATCACAAAATCGTCGCATGTCATTGATATATAGAATGAATAAAATGGGCCCTAATACACTCTCTTGTGGTATGCCAAGGCTGTTCTCCACAGGGCTAAAATCAGATTCACAAAAAACAGTCCGTTGAGTTCTGTCAGACAAATAGCTTTCAAACCATCTGTATGCAGAACCTGAAAATCCAAAGCGCTTGATTGTTTCTAACAACAAGGACCGAGAAACCATTTCAAAAGTGCGTTTCTGATCAAAAAAAATCCTATGAAAACTCTAACATGCGATGTTTGGATGCTTACAACAAAACCTAGTAGTGGAACTCTAAAGCTGTTGAACATCAGCAACATTTTTAAGTGTTTTACAAAAATACCCATTATCATAACCCATACAAGATCCAGTTATAGTATGAATTTTTAAATCGTGTTATCTAATTGCAACTGTTGATTAAAACGAGATTTTTATGGAAATTTTGCAGAAAAAAAATGCAATAAACTTTCCAATAACTCCAAAATCAATTTTTTAATCAGGACATAATGTATAAAAAACGATAGAAAATTTATTTAACTCCATTTTCATAAACAATTAATTTAAAATTGGTGCAGTGGATCCAAAGATATTGACATTTATGTATATGTACTCCATAATTCCATAATTATCCATAATTCAAAACATCATTTTTTGTGTACATCTCAAAAACAGCTCTACTTTAATTTTTTCTGACTACGGCATTGAATTCAGCGCAGGATTTTGCAATAGAAACGTTGGTCAACCATTAATGTTCACACTTTATATTTCATTTTGTAAACTAGTGTAATTAGTGTGTCGCCCTCAAATCCCACAGCTCGGAATAACTTCTCGGAGGGCTGAATCTGTTCCCATTTCGTTTTTTAAAGTGAAGAGCCAAACAAATCGTTTCTCGATCCATCAACGCTTCATTAACAATTAACGAAAAGACCTTTTTCACTTGTAATAGCAGCAATTTGTCTTAAACGTTTTCTGATTTGCAGCAACACATTGTGGTAAAAGTCATTCAGTTGCAAAAATTTATTCTCATTATTATATTTGGTCCATTGTTTGCAACCAAGTGCTGCAGTTGTGTTCAGAAAATTGGTTTAGGGAATTTCAGGATAGGAATATTTATTTGCAATAAAACTTTATCAAATCTACCAAAGAAGCTTCCATATGTTCCAATGTCTTACGCGTTTGCAAACCTCAGTAGTAATATTTCCCTGTCTCTGGCGCCTTTCACGATTTTTGGTAAATAAGCTATTTGATAGATCAACAAATTAGCTATTTTGTATCCGAAAAATGTTTCATATGTTACAAACAACAAAAAGTTAAAAGCAAGCCGCAAGAAGAAAATGGGTTACCATCAGTGTAATAGTGCAACCACTTCCGCAAGACAGCTGTTGTTGTAGAGCAGCTGATTTTTTGAGGTTTTCTTTTCCTTTCGCATACGACACAAATGATTGCTCTCGCAATGCCAGGTGTGCTCTATGGATGATCGATTGGGTGCTCTGTCTGTCGAACGGTAATAGTGTTTTCGAAAGCCAACTGGTGGTTGGATAAATTTCTAATGTGGCGAAAACCGAAAGTACGAATTGGTTTTCTGACGGTATCGAAACGATAATAAGCATGCTCGTTAGGTTCTCAAGATAATGCCCAAACGTTATCGCAACCCTTCCATTTTCATAGCCGTTTCTTGCAGCGCACACCGAAACCTTGACCTCTTACTTCTCTATCCGCCTTCGTAGGATTTAATATCGTTTTTATACTCTATTTAAGTGGTTCGCAAAGCACTGGTGCTTGACCATACATTTCAGGCGGCGCCGTTAAGAGGATTAAATATAATTAATCAACTATGATTTTACCTGAACTTTCCTCGGAATTCCTTGAATCTTATAGAAATTCTTCGAAATTCTACCAACAATATTTTTCAAGTGCTAAAGCCCAACAGATTGGGTTTCATCGAGGTTGAGAACCGCTGCACAAGCCCATCGGCAATCATGCTTCCCAAGATTACTTTCCGCTCAGCTGTTTGGTTCGCGCAACTGACATACTTATTAGTCTATGACCACGGGTTTTCAACTTTCCACTCCGAGTGCGACCCGTGAGGTTCATTATTGCTATTGTTGTTGCTGTGGTGGTCGATGCGGCTGCTGCTGCTGGTGCTGGTGTTGCTATTATTAAGTCTTGGCGTGGTGGTCTACAAACAAGCTTCCTGCAGCAAACGGCCTACGCCATGCCACCAAGCCAAGCCACGCCATGATTGGAGATTGGATCAGTGTGGTTTCACTTTTCAGAAGAGAAGCAGCAGATATAAAATTGCTAACTCTGGGCAATTCTCAGCCCGCTCCGATCCCCTTCCGTTACGTCGAATGACGACTTCAATGGCAATCCGACGAATTAAGGTTTCCCCCCAACCCTCCGTCGTTTTCCTCTTCCATCAAACTCTATTGTTGTTTCCATTCACTGTCCCTGGTTTCTGGTGTGCGAACATCTACTGCATGATCTCTTTGTTTTTAACCAGCCACCGACCGTCGGCGCAAAGATTACTGCGAAGCACACTCACTTACACTTACAGCATCTGGCGCTCGCAGGCTGGCCGGACCGAAGACGTTGGATGAATGGGTAGTAAAAAGCTTATGCCACTGGACAGCTGAATGACGCAGGATTAGCATATTCCGTGTTCGCCCTGTGTGCAAATAGCCGCTGCAAGACATGATCTTGAGCGTGGTAGGATTTTGAGTTTTAGGTTGTAGTGTTCATTTCGTGGCATTCAACGATTACGATTTGTTTCACCGTATTTGCAGGGTTTTCCTGGGTTTGTTCCTGCGCTTGACCGACTTAAACGCCCGATTTTGTGTTTTCAAACTGAAAGTATCACAAATATCCTTTTATTTTACCAAGCAAAAAGTAGGTACCTTCAGCAGATTGTTCACTGCAACATTTATCGACACCATGTTTACCGTTAATGGTAATACGGTAATAAAGGGCGAACACGAAATTATTGCGACACCGAAAATGTCATGCCAATTTTCTTATAATGTTTAGAATCAAACCAAAATTTTAGGGTATTTTTATACATATATTTACTTCAAAAATCAAAAGAAAAGTTAATCGATGGAGCCTTGAGTGTAAAATTGAACGCATTTTCGCTTGATGCCCTCCATCAAAGTCTTTACAGTGTCATCCGGTACCAGTTTCTCAGTTTTTTTTCCATTTTCTTAACATGTCCTTCTCGTCTTTGACTGTCTTCTTGCTCTTCCGAAGTTCCCGCTTCATCATTGCCCAGTACTGCTCCACCGGGCGCAGCTCCGGACAGTTTGGCGGATTCATGTCCTTTGGAACAAAATGGACAGAATTGGCCTCATACCACTCCAGGACACTTTTAAAATAGTGGCATGATGCCAAATCTGGCCACAATAGCGGAGCTTCGTCGTGCTGCTGTAAGAACGGCAAAAGGCGTTTCTCGAGGCACTCAGATTTGTAGATCTCGCCATTTACTGTGTCCTTTGTCACGAAAATTGGATTAAAAGATATTTAAGTCGCTCATTCTGCAAACGAGTCGCTCATTCTGCAGACGAGAAGTCTGCTTAGGTCGTTCATTCTGCAAACGAGAACAAAGTTTCTAGAAGTATAAACATCGAAGAAAACTAGTTAAGCATCCGAGGTTTACGAGTACAACATGATGCACGTGCGTTGCGTGCATATTGTATCAAGGACTTGGTGATATCAACGTCATTTACAGTTCGTAGACAATTCACTGAGCTACCTGTTTAGTTTGTTTCACCACTAGACACTTTTCATTTATTGAAAATCCTCGCTTCATCGTCACATTTCCGTGCGACAGGATGAGCATCTTTTTAACAAATGTTGTGAAATTTGGCAGCTCTTCTTGGAATGACCAATCAGTTCTAGCCAAGATTTGTCGCTGTTTTTTCCCTGGAATCTTTGAAGACGGTATTGCGCACTGCTGCCCAAATTCTTCTTTCACTTTGTGAGCAACCGCAGCGCTCAGATAGTACTTATCCACGAACGTTTCCAGACACAGCTCCAGACGCTTTTTAGCTATGTCCGTGAAGTGAGTTATAACATCAGGGTTAATACAGATGGCGTTACGCGTTAAAGAGTATGTCTTCAAAAAACACAGTAAAAAGATCGACAGTCGTTGAAGAATGCCAAAAGGTTTCTCTCGAAACCCCAAATTTGAGGCAATTTTCGCCAATTTTCTCGCTTTCTTGATTTATTTATTTGATTTCGATAGACTAATTGGTGTCAACATGATAGAAACAAACTTTTTTAATAACTCGTCTAATATGTCACGTAGACGATTCCCCTGTGTGGAACTCTAAGGAGGGAAATGTTTTGTATAAGATACGGCTACAAACCTGAAATGGAATATCGACGATCAGTGAAGGGTCGTCTATTCGATCAGACAGCAAAACAGCTATGATAAGTGCCTTCGGGGCTTCACGACGAATCTGAAAAGTGTTCAAATGAATCATAAGACAGTGACCTTGTAACTCGGAAGGTTGAAAGGGTCCCTCGAAGGCAGTCTACGTAGGGCGTATCGGATGAAACGTCGTTGAATTGACTCAATACGTTCGACGCCATTTTGGAAATGAGGGTTCCAGATCGAGGAAGCACATTCAAAGGTGGACCTCATCAACGAACAGTACAGTGAATTAAGGAGAATTGCTGCTGCATGTAAAGGGTGTCCACGCTGAAATTGCCACACACAAAATTGATTCGCAAAATTCGAGTTTTCATCCGATTGCCATCAAATTTTCAGGGACTGAGAAATAACTATTAAACTTCATTTTACCATTTTACTCGTGTTTTATTTACAGTCCATACGCAGAGTGCCCGCACCTTGGCCTTAACCCCGGCCATAAGATTCTGCACAACCTGTGAATCAACCGTTTGTTGCATGTAAACCCATACTTTCTTCAGTTCCTCGACTGTCTTCACTACCTTAGGTCGTTTAAGAAGGTGCTGCTTCATAATCGCCCAGTACTTTTCGATGGGGCGGAGCTCCAGAGTGTTGGGAGGGTTGAACATTTTCGGCACGAAATTGACCTTATTGTCCGCATACCACTTCAGCACGTCCTTGGAGTAGTGGCATGAGGCCAAATCCGGCCAGAAGATTGTTGGGACGTTGTGGGCCTTCAGGAGAGGAAGCAGCCGCTTCTGGAGGCACTCTTTTATGTACACCTGTCCGTTCATCGTGTCCTGGGTCACGAAAGGTGCACTCCGCTTCCCGCACGTGCAGATGGCTTGCCAAACCAGGAATTTCTTCGCAAATTTGGACATCTTCTGAGTGCGGACATGCTTATCCTTGGCCATTAAAAACAGGTTGCCGGGGATCTGTTTGAAGTCGGCCTTCACATATGTTTCGTCGTCCATGATGCAGCATTCAACTTTCGTCAGCATGTTGAGGTACAACTTCCTGGCACGGGTTTTGGCGGACTTGTTCTGCTTCTCGTCGCGATTAGGGGCCTTTTGTACCTTGAACGTTCGAAGCCCAGCCTTAGTTTTGGCCTTCTGGACAAAACTTCGGCTTAGGTGCAGCTTCTTAGCCACATCCCGAACGGAGGCGTTCGGATTTCGGTTGAAGGCCCCAACTACGCGGTTGTGATTTTTGGTGTTGTACGGAATACTTTTTCCTTCACTTCTGGGCTTCCGATCGGTGGTCAACCGTTCCTCGAACCGCTTAATCACTCGCGACACCGTGGAATTCGCGGTTCCCAACGTTTTAGCGATGGAACGATGCGAGAGATTCTTGTTCTCGTGATGAATGCGCAAGATTTTATCACGCACGAGTTGTTCTTTCGACTCCATTTCCGCGAGTTCTGATCACAGGACTTTAAAATTGCACTACTTTTAATACACAGGACTTTTAATGCACTATGAACTAAATCCACCCAAATTTTCATTAAATTCTACCCAACGGTTAAAAAGTTAGAGCAATTTCATAGTGTGGCAATTTCATCGTGGACACCCTTTATTTTTTTCTATCTCATATCTCTCTCGCAAACTTGCCTCGCTATTTCAAATTGATAAATCTCGATTGCTACAGATTGAACATCGAATCGAAGGCCATCAGATTTCTCACAGGAAGTAAGCATACAAACTGATTTGATGAAATATTCATAACGGATTCAAGAGCAAACAGTTCACCTCGCACCACCTTTGTACTGTCTATAAATCTTCCTGCAACTGTAAAACGACTCGTAGGGCATATGTTTTCTTAGCCCTTGAAGGAATTGTGTACGACGTGCCAGCTTTAGCTACCGATATTGAGGACTGCAAAGTCAGGGCTAGTATGCAGATTCCTGATTTCTCCAGATAAATCTTCGAATACCGTCTAGTTTACAGCACTGGGGGCACTGAGCTATGTTCTTCAGCAACGCTCGATTTTCAGAAAAAAAACACTGTTTCATTCATTAATGAGGTCGTTGGAAGATGATAAAAACGTTACTCAAATCATCCATTTGAAAAAAGTGTTAGCATGGTCCATATGACAAAAAATCCCGAAAAAATCATACGTACGGAAAGTGAAGCAGAGGCAAAGACTGAAAGCGTACAAAGTGAAAAAGCAAAATTTCACTGCAAAAAGTCGTGCTAAGGAGCTTTACACAATTTTTTTGCAAACATTTTTTTGTGTCATAATAGACGACGAAACATCCTTAGCCGAGTCTGGCTTTTTATCCGCAATGCAACGGAACGCCGGTGCCGAACATTTCCGGAGAAAGAAGGTGTCCAAATTCCCGAAGAAGTACTTCGACATGGAGTTTTCATAAGGGCCAATGTCGCAAACGTAAACAACGGCTTCTTGGGCCAATTTCTTGAAAATGCAAACTCGCTCAAGTAAACTACCATTTCTATTGTAAAGGGGAACTCCTCCTCTGAACGATCATCGTGGAAATTCACTATGATTAAGTTAGCATTCTTGAGAAATTGTTTACGTTTGCGACATTGGCCCTTATGAAAACTCCATGTCGATTTGATTTCGCAGGCCATATGTAGTTGTGGTCTAAACTCTAAAAGATCCGTCTCTAGCGGCACTATCAATAAGGATGTGTACGAGGAAGGATGTCTGCAAAAACGGTTGCTATGGTTTATCAGAACCATAGATCTGTTCGATAGATTAATCATGAATTTCCTGAAAATTGATGGAATTCAATTTCGTTATCTAAAAGAATGCCGAAATTGATCTCCGATCTACAGTTCATTTGCATTACATTTAAAATTTGGTGTATTTATTTTTCCACATTTCAATAATTTCTTATTTTTCAATATGGCGATTGGAAGAAACTACTTTTTTTTTTTTTTTTTTTTCCAAAAAGCCAATTTATCTTCGCAACAGCTACTATAAAACTATTTGGTCAATTTGTGACTTTTATCAATATGAAGATATGAATGAGTCCTAAAACGGCATTTCAGAACATCATTTAATGAGTTCATAAAGGTTTTCATAAACCCGACTAAAAATAAAACCTATTTGCAACTCTTGGTAACATAATAAAATCAAATTTATTTCTAGTGGCTTTCATAAAACTTTAAAAAAACTTTATAAAGCTGGATGATTTTGGCAATGTTACTTGGGTTACGTGCCAAAAACAGCAAATCCACCATGCTGTCCAAAACTTCGCCCAATTAAGAAGAACTGGGTTCTAGTTAAGCGGAAAATCTTCGAAACTAAGACAAAAATCAAATGGTACCGATGATTTCAAGAGAAGACAGGGAATCGTCACGGCAGGCGTATCTGGGAATACCGTACGGAACCTAATGGCGGATGTACCACAGAAAGTTCGAGAATTTTACAAAAAGAAGGATTAACTTCCTAATCATCTGTTTCTAATGTAGACATAACTCTATTATTGTGAAATAAACAATCGGTTTTGTTGAATTATGTGTAAATGTTTTTTGCTGCTATTATTTTGGTGTCCTTAACTTAACGTGGACAGGCTTTATGCGAGGATTTCCGATGAATGTATCTCCCAAAAGTACGTTAGTCACAAATACAGCTTGCGCAGAATTTCTTCGATTTTCGAAGGTTTCTATGCCCAGTAGCCTACATCGATATTCGTATGGCGGTAGATTGGAGGGGTACGAGACGTGTGTTATAAATTTTCGTGGAATTGTTTCGATCCTATCAGTTCAATTGTACGGGACCCAAATCACAGCATTGGATTTCAAGACCGACAGTACCAGGGCGCAGTAAAGAGACCTAAGATAGAGAGGGTTGTGGAATTCGGTCGTTATTTTGAAAATAAATCTAAGCTGTAAGTTAGCTCTGCAGATTATATCGTTGTAATCAAAAGGTCATTGCTGAGTCAAGGAAACCCCGTACTTTCTGGACACGTTCAAGAGGGTGATCAGCAATATTATAGTCATGTATTATCGCTTTTAATTTTCTGTGAAACGATAATGATGAAACAAATGCTAAAGCAGATTTCAAACAAATCCCCGGGGTCCAGTTCTACAAGGTTCCTGCTCAAGTTCATTTACACGGATAAGTTCGCGAAAAAAATCATGATTTGGTAAGTTATCTGTTCCTGTAGCAAGATAACCAGCGGTTTTGTGAGTGATAAAACAGTGTAGAAAAGGGAGTGATGGTCCAGTTACGTTTTTGCCAGAGCTTGCCAGCTGCCGATTCCTTACTGAAGTGCCAGCCGACGATTCCTTACTGAAGTGCTACAAAAGTGGGGTCCAGTTCAGCCCAAAAGAGAAGAATCCCCCAAATTGTCCTCTGTTCCGTCCAATAGAAAAGTATTGGGCGATAATTAAGCGCAAACTGAAGATATAGGGAACAGTCTCCAGTGACATTGGCCAGATGAAGAATTGGTGGAATCAGCCAGCCAAAACCATCAATGAAGAAGGTGTGCGTCGGCTAATGAGCGGCATCAACAGAAAACTGAGAGAATTTCTAAATTGAAATATGCATTATGGCCTTCCAGAAAGGTAGGGGGTTGGCGTCCTGCCTTGACAGCCAGCTAGAAAATAAACAAGCACCAGAACGTCAACAGCAGAATACGGACCGGAACAGTCGGCGAAGAACACAACGACGAAACAGGTTTAGCGATTGGAAACCCGGTTGCAGGAGGTGTGTTGGAAAGGTTGTATGGTGCGTACGTTTAGAAGTAATCATGACATCGATCAGAGCTGTGACACACCACGTGAGCTTGGAACAGCTTTCATAGTGATGGGCGAAATGCAGAAGCGCGTGATCGGGTGGTGGCCGATAATCGAAAGAATGTGCGGGTTGAGGATTGAGGTTCGCTTCTTGAACTTCAGTATAATCAACGTGCATAGCCCGCAGTCCAGAACCACCGATGATGATAAGGATGCTTTTTACAACCAGCTAGAACATGACATAAACTAGTCATGACGTCAAGATCATCATGACTTGAGACTTGAATGCTCAGGTCGGCCAGAAAGAGGAGTTTAGACTGACTATTGGGAAGTTCAGCGCTCACCAGCGGACGAACGGCAGCGGCCTAAGACAAATTGAACTCGCAGCCACCAAGAATACGGCAATTGCCATATTCACGAACTGCCATATTCACAGCCTCCACCTAAATACACCTGAAGATCACCGCAGCAGACAGAATCACAAATCCTTTTTATTGATTTTTTTTTTTCATATTTATTTTCCGTCGGCCTATTTCTTCACATGGTGACAATAACCGACGCCACCACCTGGACCCTACCTAACGACTCATGACTATGAGCCGAGACCAACTGCTTTACTTCCCTTCCGAAGGAAGACGTGACCAGATTTTTTCGCCTTAGAAAAACCACCGACGTCGACTGGGATTGAACCCAGACCCACTGGGGTGCCAAGTAGCAGTCACGCTTACCACTGCACCACCGACGCCGGCTGTTTTTATTGATGGAAGGCACTTCTCCGACGTAATCGACGTAAGAACCTACCGTGGTGGTAACATCGACTACCTGGTGATGTTAAACCGGGACCAAAACTATCCATAGTTAACTGTTGTGTGTTCAACAAAAAAAAAACACCTTTAAGAGGCCGACAGGAAGCGTTTTTACCCGCAGAAATAAAATGATATCTATGGAAATTTTTAACCAATTTGGAATATTTTTACAGTTTTGAATTCAGGAACTTAACCGCTTTCAAAATTATATAAAATTACCGATGAACGTCATCCGTCTTCAAAAATACTGGAAAATGGTATACTTATAAAAGATTCCAATAGAAAATCAGCGGTAATGACACTAAAAGTCATTCAAAGAATACACAGGAATATGTGTGTTTACCAAATGACAATCCGGTGACTTGATCCTTGGTGTTCCCATGGAGTCACGGATGACCTGAAAATTATAGGAATTGCACCTTCACAATATGGGTGTTGAGATTCTTGGAATCGTTTCAGAAGAACATTTGACATAGTCTATGGGCCATCTGCTCACTTGGCTTCGAATTGGCCAGTTCAGAGTAGGTTCCCATGAGGCCACGGATGACCAGAAAATTATTTGAATTGAACCCAAACAACATGTATGTAAAAATTCATGGAATCGTTCAACACATCTCGCAAAGGTTTCGTGCCTCGAGCCGAAATTTGTAGGGATAAGAATGGGGGCATTCTGACGGATAGATCGATAGGTGGAAGCAGCACTAAGACAAACACCTTAATGGGTCAGAGGACACAAGCGTAGAAGACCAAGACAGCGGAAGAAATGACTACCTACGGCAGCACGGAGGACGATGGAAACGAACCAGCTCCCGCGCTGGGAAAAGTTAAGGACGCCATCTGGTGGTAAGTACTATCAAAATCAACGAAAAGTATCCCACTGACAGAACGTTTACGTTTTTGAACCTAGGTTGGTACCAGTTCCAACCTGCGATACCCGAACATATTTTCAGTGCAAACAAGCTACCCAATCTTGGTACTCGATCCGGGTTAGAACTGAATCAAAAACGAAAACTGTATTAATTTGAGCCCTGGGCATCCCTAGCAAAGGAAAAGATTACATAGAGCTGACTATCCCATATAAGTACACAAGTTCATGATTAGTCACGACAGTTATCGTTTTGATTTCCGCTGCTATCGCATAACAAATTTAGTAATCACCTTTGGCAAATTTTTGTTATCATATGTTATCATTTTGAACACACTATTTTTATGAACGTTATAATTTGAATTGTAAAACTATAAATATATCCATCACATTTGAACAAGGAATTTTGCTTTAAATCAAAATATTTTTTTCAGTTAATAGCATGCGAATTTGAATTCAAATTGATTACAAAATTTGAAACTTCTTCAAGAAATTTGCTTACAATACAGGATTTTTTATCAAGTTGTTCGCGGTGATAACAAAATAAGTTATAATATTATGATATTCAACGAGTATTTTTTTGTTATTCATTCTGTTATTTTGGCTGTTTGGTCAGCCTCAATGATAACATATTCAGTGATCAAAAAATGATAACCTGGGATTAGATTTTGTTATCAATTTGGTATAATTCTTTGCTCGGGATGCCACGCACTGTCATTAATTGATGTTTCATATAGGGATGTCAATAGCCTGAGAAGACTAGGGACAATGTGTTGATGTGTAGAACAAGAATCATTTGAAGCTTTTTTTTTCTATTTCAGCTGCGACGAGAATTCGTCCTTTTCAAAAAGTTTAAGATTTTCTATAATTCATCCAAGCGAACTTTGACGAACTGATTTAATTTGTGAAATAACACTACTTTGCTTTCCATAGCATTTGGAAGCTAAAATCTAGTTTATTACCCTCCCAAGACATAATTATTGAAATCATCTGAAATCGACACCCATGACGGTTTTTTCAAGATGTATCAAACCCGCAAATAAGTAGTTACGCACAGAACAATCAAGTCCAACGATCTTAGGAAAAACTGGCAAGACCGACCGAAAATCTAAATGTCAAACTTGTACATGCTAATCACCGTGACACCGCATTAAAATGATTCACCCTCTTATTCTTCAAACCGTCTCAAGGTTTACCTTCTTTTTTTTTGCAGAAGCCGGAGGTAACGGTCAAAGTTAAGTGAACTCAGCAATCTGCGAATGACTAATTTTTGCAGCAATGATGAATTTATTAGCATCTGCATTTGTTTTCAGTCTTTTTCATCTCCGTCCGAGTTCCGTGAAGTTCATTAACTGCCGTCAATAGGAAAGTCCTAGACTTCGTGCTAATCCGAAAATTTTGACACATCGTTGCCGCGACGGCATCACCTCCGAGGCGCAACAATCAAGAAAATCAAAGATCCATGTGTGTGATTTACTCTGTGAAGCATCGGCTGCTCCATATGGATGGGAGCCGACGGTCATAAAGTGAAGCCAGCGAAAAAAAAAGTGAAAGCTTCTTGCGAAGTGCTAAGCTTTGTTTCTGAATCTCAACGCGCAGAGAGGCTCGGTTGTTGCTGCCATGATGGCGCGGTTGTCGTCGTCGTCGCCGGCGATCGGCGATCGGCACTCGACGCGAAACAAGGAATACCAATTATATTTATGTACTTCACTCGAGACGACGCCGATTGCTAATGCCATTCACGCATCGGTCCGAAAGTGTGCATGCTTTGTAGAGAAGGTCTTTCAAGGTGCAATACTGTCGGTTGGTTGTGAGCTAGCTACCTAGAAGCTATGCTGATAGGTAAAGGTTATGTTTTTATTTTCATGGCTATAGATCTCAGAATGGTTCATATATTAAAACAAAATTATAACATGTTTGCTCACGAGAAAAATTTCAATTGATATAAGAACGTTTGTACTAACGCCCCAAGTAACAGCACTTGTCATATTAATGTTCAGAATACATCTTTTAGACAAAGCTCAAGTTTTTTTTCTAACGCCAAAAACTTAATCTTATACATGCATATAACCGAAAAAGCGCAATAAATGTGGCATTTTTGAACATCTTTTAGGTCATACCAGATGTTCTGTAGAACATCCATAAGACAAATATTATGTTCTATGGATGCTTAAAACAGCGTGCTTATAACATAATGATATGTTTGTCAAAGTAAGGTCCGGACACCTCAAAACATGAATAAAACATAAATTTCACATTATATTTCCGTCGTAGTGGTTTATTTCAGATTCATGGGATGTGTTTTAACAATTCGTGAAGACGAAACATAGTTATTCAGTATTTACATAACATTTTCGAACTTTTCGCTTAACTCCGTCCATTAGGGTTTGTACAGACTCTTCAGAAATCGTAGAAGCCGTCTTCGTCCAAATTTGCTGGAAGTGTTTGATGTCTTTGATTTCTTGCTTCTTTCCAGAAAGCTTCCTCTTCATCAGAGCCCAATATCTCTCGATTGGTCTTAGCTCAGGGCAATTTGGCGGGTTTGAGGTTTTTGGTACAATGTTCACTTGATTTGCTTGATACCACTACATCACAGTTTTAGCATAGTGGCATGATGCCAAATCGGGCTAGATCAAAGGTTTTTCTTTGTGACTTTTGATGAAGGGTAGCAATCGCTTCTGCAGACACTCTTTTGGGTAGATCTCCTTGTTGATTGTGCCTGTAGTGACGAAAGATTTACTCTTTTTGCCACACGTGCAAATTGCTTGCCACACAAGTTATTTTTTTGGAAATTTCGATGCCTTTTGCATTTCTGGCCATAGCAGAGTAAAAAGCCAGCCCTGGAAGCTGCTTGAAATCTTCCAGGACATAAGTTTCATCGTCCATAACAACGTATGAAAACTTCGTCAAATATTCTGTTTTTACTTTATACGACTTAGGTGCCAAACGTTGCTTTGATTTTTGGACAAAACCAGGCGACATCCCTATTTTACGAGCCACCGTTCGAATGGAGAGACTTGGGTTTTTCGTTAACCTTTCGGTCCATGACAGGATCAGCGCGTCCAATGTTTTTGTCACTTCTCGGTTTCCTCTCCACCGTCAAACGTTCCGAAAATGATTTGAGCACATCGTGAACAGTGGATTTAGGCAAATCCAATGTTTTTGCAAGGTCCCGTATTGACAAGTCAGGATTTGCCGTACGCCCGTACGAATTTTGCGCACTTGTTTTTCTTTCTTCGCCAGCTTGAATACTAAACATGCAATGTAAACATCCATCGTAGTCTTTTTCATCATCGACTCTCAGCTATACCACAGTGAAATTTTTCATTCCTACGTGCAACTATGATTTGAAGGTGTCCGGATTAATGTGGATACAGATTTTATGCCCTATGTACGCATGCTATAATAACTTCGTGGTAACTTGGGTTGTCACTTGATTTTACAAATGTAATAATCGAGCCACGAATTCTTAACTATTAAAACATAAAATACATATTATACTAACATATTACAGAGCATACTCCGGCATTACTGAGCATCAACAAGCAAAAACCAGTTTGTGGCCGGGACGGAGCAAGTAGCCAATGGGCCATTGACTACTCATTTCTGTGTTTATTTTGGTTGTTAAATAAAATGTTATTCTACGGTGTTTCTTTTAGAAGACTTCAATGATTTTTATAGCATCTTTGGGCCTGTTCATAAACCACGTAGACTCATTTTTGAACATCTCACATCTCTTGGCGTATTAAGGAGGGCCTTAGCATTAAAGGGTGTCCACAGTTAAATTGCATCAATTTCAATATCATTTCGCCCTTTGGATTGATTTCAACGAAATTTTGGGTGGAATGACCGAGTGGTTGCTGCCTTTAAACCCTGTAAACCCAACTGTTCCGTTCGGCATGTCGCAAAAAGGTGGACTTGACTAAACGTTTCGTGCAGAAAGCCAAAAAACGAGCCGGGCTCAGATCATTCAAAGTTCAGAAAGCTCCAAACCGCTATGTAAAACAGATGTAAGCTGTACACACAAATGTTGACACTGCTGCATCACGGACGATGAAAAGCGGACTTTAAATGAATTCCCGGTAAACAGTATGTGACTGCGAAAGACAATTTCGATGTTCCAGAGTCTCTCAGGAAACAGCAACTGTCAATGTTCCCCAAGAAATTCATGATTTGACAGGGGATTCGATCGTGTGGTAAGCGGAGCAAGCCTTTCGTGACAACTTCAACTGTAAATGGTCAAGTATAAAAGCCTAAAAAAACAACTGCTTCCGTTTCTCAAAACACACAACGTTCCTACAATTATTTGGCCAGCCCTAGCCTCTTGTCACTTCTCCAAGGATGTTCTGGATTGGTACAAGACGAATGCTGTCAATTTCGTGCCGAAGGATCTTAATCCCCCAAACTCTCCAGATTTGCGGCCAATTTAAAAATATTGGGCTAAAGGGCGAACACGAAATTATTGCGACACCGAAAATGTCATGCCAATTTTCTTATAATGTTTAGAATCAAACCAAATTTTTAGGGTAGTTTTATACATATATTTACTTCAAAAATCAAAAGAAAAGTTAATCGATGGAGCCTTGAGTGTAAAATTGAACGCATTTTCGCTTGATGCCCTCCATCAAAGTCTTTACAGTGTCATCCGGTACCAGTTTCTCAGTTTTTGTCCATTTTCTTAACATGTCCTTCTCGTCTTTGACTGTCTTCTTGCTCTTCCGAAGTTCCCGCTTCATCATTGCCCAGTACTACCCACCGGGCGCAGCTCCGGACAGTTTGGCGGATTCATGTCCTTTGGAACAAAATGGACAGAATTGGCCTCATACCACTCCAGGACACTTTTAGAATAGTGGCATGATGCCAAATCTGGCCAAAATAGCGGAGCTTCGTCGTGCTGCTGCAAGAACGGCAAAATGCGCTTCTCGAAGCACTCAGATTTGTAAATCTCGCCATTTACTGTGCCCTTTGTCACGAAAGGCTCATTCCTCAGTCCGCAAGAGCAGATGGCCTGCCAAATGAGATATTTGGAGGCGAACTTCGACATTTTCTTCTTCTTAAATTTGTCGTCCACATAGAACTTGCTCTTGCCGTTGAAAAACTTCAACCCCGGAACTTGCTTAAAATCGGCTTTTATATACGTTTCGTCGTCCATCACACAGCAGCCATATTTTGTCAGCATCTTCTCGTAGAGCTTCCGTGCCCGAGTTTTAGCCGTCGATTGTTGCCGCTCATCGCGGTTTGGGAAGTTCTGTACCTTGTATGTATGTAGTCCAGCTCTCTTCTTTGCATTCTGGACTTACCTCTGCGACATGCCGATCTTTTTAGCCAAATCACGGCTTGAGATGTTGGGATTTGCTTTAATCATCCGCTTCACCTTTCCCTCCGTCTTTTTGTTCTCCGGTCCCGGTTTTCTTCCAGCTCCTTTGACGTGGTCCAACGTTAACCGGTGGTGAATGTTCAATATTTTTCCCAACTGCCGGTGCGACAGGTCAGGAAATTCCAGGAGTTTGGAAAGAATTTGTTCTCTCGACTCGCGTTGGTTCACCTCCATTTTCGTTGAATCGAAAAACACAACTTCGAGTTTGACAGCATGTAAACAATACACATCAATGAGAAAGTGTGCAAAATTTGGTTGATTTTTACCCAATGGTAAAAAAGTTATGCCCTGTTGAATGTGTCGCAATGATTTCGTGTTCGCCCTTTATAATCAAGCACGAACTTTGTAAGCATCCTAAAGTTGTCACTAATGAACAGGAAATGTTGAAGTCATGGTTGAAAGCGGAAAAAATGTCGGTTCAAGCGTTGTACAAAATCTTATGCGTGGTATTAAGAAGGAAGTTCGGGCTTTTGAATTTGGTAACGAAATACAATGAAATAAAAATACCTAAACCAAGATTATACATTGTATTTTATTCCCTGATTATTTCATGACAATCGGTTGAGAGACTTGTTTATGTGGACGAGTTTAAAGTGACGCAATTTAACTGTGGACACCCTTTTATCCATCAAAAGTAGTAATTGTACCTTTCACTAGGGAAAGAAAGCTTTTTAGCTTGGAGGATTGGAGTTCCATCTTAGTGAACAGGTGAAATACCTAGGAGTGATACTAGATGCCAAACTGAACAGGAATGCTGATGTTGAGTGTGTGATCGGCAAGGCAGCCAGTGCTTTCTGGATATGCTCATAAACATTTGGCAGAAAATGGGGTCTAAGACTAAAAATGATAATATGGATTTATACATCAATAATTTGTCCAAAATTTACGAATGCTTCGCTCGTGTGGTGTCCAAAAACAAAATAGCAGCACAGAAAAAGCTGACGAAAATTCAAGGATTAGTGTCCATTGCTATAACGGGAGTGATGCAATTCTCAACCTGCTGCCTTTGCACGAATACGTGCGATTAGAAGCGGATAAGAGTATGCTTAGACTCAAACGGTTGAAAACTTTCGGTCGCCTGAGCATTTCACAAAGCTTTCAAAATGGCATGAAACCTATGGAAATCCATGGCATTCTTTACAACATATGTGAGATTTCACGTAGAAATTGGGAAGTCGGAGGTCCCACTGTTCGTCATGGTTCCATAACATTCTTCACATATGGCTCAAAAATTGGAACGAAAACGGAAGCAGGAATCTTCGGCCCTGGGATAGAAATCTCAGTGGCGATGGGAAACTTGCCAACGGTCTTCCAGGTGGAGATTTTTGCTATAATAAAATTTATTAACGTTTGTCTGAAGAGGAAATATAGACATGCTAATATTAGTATTTTCACAGACAGCCAAGCCGCACTCAAGGCGTTGAGTAATTATAAATGTGCATCCAAACTTGTCTGGGAATGCATTCTTCCACTGCGCAAGGTGTGCCAAGAGAACTCCATAAATTTATTCTGGGTTCCAGGACACTGTGGCATTGAAGGTAATGAAAGGGCAGACGAGCTGGCTAAACACGGGTCAAATGCTCAGGTTATTGGGCCAGAACCATTCTGAGGTATATCATACTGTGCCATTGAAAATGGAACTGAAATCTTGGGAAGAACAAAGGGCGATTACCAACTGGTTGGTTACCACAAACTGTGTTCAAAACAGCTTTTGGAGCTCAACAAGAGAGTTCTTTGTACCTATACTGGCCTAGTAACCGGACATTGCCCGAGGCATTTGAAAAACATTGGCCAGGTTCAGAATAATATCTGTCGTTTCTGTAACATGAAACGTGAAACCTCGAAACATCTGCTCTTCAGTTGTGATGCTTTGTACAAGAGCAAACTTAAATTTCTGTACAGTGACTGTATGCAACCTGAAGAAATTTAGACAACGAATCCTGGTGGTGGGTTTTATAAACTCGATTTTGCCTGACTGGGAGACGCGTCTTAGGCTGTTCACTTGACAAATGGTGATCTAGCTTTAAGATGCAAATTAGAATAGTAAACAGGGGTATACCTCAAAAGTTCAATTCAGTGGACGCAGTGGTTCTACGCCCCAACAAAAAAAAACATTCCTTTTTGTCGTTGGAGCAGCAGTTCACACGAGAAAAACGCCCTTCCGGCGTCTCTCGGCATCAAGTCGTATGCTACCCAATTTCCTTACTTTTAGCTTCCAAGCGACGTGAAATGCCTTGTCGAGTGACACCCACTGATTTTGCAAGTTCGTGTTGCGTTTGACATGAATCTTCTTGCAGTAATGCCTCCAATTGTGAATCTCCAACCTTTTCCACCAGTCCGGGACGTTTCTTGTTGTTTACGCTGAAATCACCTCTTTTGAAGCGTTGAAACCATTCACAAGACGTTTTTTTTTCGAAAATTCCAGCCTTACTATAAAGTTGCAGCAATCAGCAAAACTTCCCGTAAGTGCCGCTTATTTGGCTCAAATTTCGACATTTTTGCGTGCAGTAAAACATATGATGCCGATAAATTGCACCCCTGATAGTTGACAGAGATCCACGAAAAAGCTATTTTGATCGATAGCAAGTTATCAAAAATTCTAAACAAAGTCTACATTAAAATTTGACAGAAGTTCATAGGATCAGATAGGAGAATTAGTTGGAAATTCTATAAATAAATAGCTTTCTAGGAGATTCTACTTTGAATTATAGTTGAGTTATTCGAAACTCTCATCCCATCTCTCTTCAAGTCGTCAGCTCAACAATTATTTTTGAGTAAAATTTTGCGAAACGGTGTGAAGGTTTCAATGATCGAAAATTTGTCCGAAAACAAAACGATTTTCTGAGAAGTGTCAAACAATCAACGGTCATAGAACGAAAATTGTAAAAATTATATAATATTAATCAAGCTCTTGGTATGTAAAATTTTCAAGCTGAACATACCTCAAGAACACGCAATACGTATTGATGTTTTTCCTCGAGAAACTGTTTTCAAAACATTGTTCCTCGTCTTCCTGCACTGTTCAAGTGGCATGATCCATTAGAACAAGGGATATGTTGATGTGTAAGTGATCTAATCTATACATTTGTTTTATAGTATCATATTCATTTTTCCTATCACGAAACCAATAAAAGTAATTATGTTTGGACCTTCGTTGTTTTGCCAAACATTGTTGGTTCTTTGTTACTGAAACAAATAACAAATTTCAAATCCCGCAGGTTCGATTTCCTTCCCAACCAAAACATCAACCAACTCCTGCGTTCAATACAGAAGAACTACTGATAAAAGCCGTAAACACTCACCTGCAGCAAAATGCAGCGGAGTAGATTTCCTCCCAGCAGTATCCCGAGCGTTGACGCTTTGTGATGTGATTAGTTTTTTCACCTTAACCAGATCACCCGTTTTGCATGCCTCGAACAGATCCCGAAGGGGATCGTTGGCCATCGCTGCCGCGTCCAGATTCACCGATAGCATCGTGCGACTGTTGTTATTGTTGTTGTTGCTGCTACTGCTGCCGCCACCACTGGATGACTGGATTGACGTTAGATGAAGTCCGGTCGCCGAGGAGGACATTTCCCACAGACCAATATCAGACGGTTCCAGCTTTGCTGCCCTTGTTCCGGAATCCGGACTCCACGCACATCGGGAACTGGGTGTGTTTGGTGGAAACAGGAAAAAAAAATCGCTACGTTCTTCGCTTTTGACGGGCTTCGGCCAACCCCCTCTCACCACGGTAACTCTTTTTCTTCACTTCTTAACGTTTCGACGGAGATAGACAAACCGAATAACGATCATAATCAACCAGAACTGGTACACAATAATTCGGGAACTATACTCTTTAGACTTCTCTCACTGGAGTTCCGTTAGTTTTACAGCACAAAATCGAGGGTGGAAAATAATGAAAGATGGAAACAATTTCTTGCCTCACTCCTTCTCTATTTCAACACACATCTCGAGAGCTCACTGAAACGCCATTACGATGCAATCAATTTGCTGGGTCGGGTGTCCCACATTTCACGGATTAACGCTAAACTCCTGCCGCAAATCTTTCGCAGTATCACTTTTCTGCGGAAACCCGAGCCCGATGAAATTTCTTCCAATATTGGACACTGATGACGGAAGAAAAATCAACACTCCAACTTCAGACACGAAAGAGGGTCAAATCAACAACGAATGAATCGTCGACACCTTTTTTCTTCTTTCTGCACTCACTGCGAAAATTTGCCTTTTTCTTCGCTTTTTCGACCGGAAACCGTGCCCGAAACAACCGGAGGACGACTGCACTACGCGCGGCAAGATCAGGCCAAGTCGAATCGCGACTTCCCGATCGAAATCCTCGGCAATTGACTCACTTATTTGCAGACACAAACTTTCCGTCCCGTCCCGTCCGTCCGTGAAAAGACAAAAAAAAACTTGGCTCTTTCAGCAGGCGATGATGATGGCCTCCTCACTGCTGCTGCTACTGCTGTGGTAACTGTCTGTCAGTGGTTTATTTTTCTTCCCACAGCAGCGAACCAGTGCAAGGGCCACCGTCTCACGAACACCAACAAGCATAAACGCCTTCTGTTTGTTTTCAAATTTAGCACGCAAGCACAAACACAAACGAAATACACACACAATTGACAGCTGACAGATGACGCAGCTGTCAAAACATACGAAAATTAGACTAGTTTGCAATTGGACTAAATGGGATTGGGCGATTCATACACTCAGATTAGGATGTAGAAAGTAAAATCTGAAAAGTGCGAAAATCATTTAATGATTATTATGGGTATCAGAGGCATAATTAGCAGACGGATCGAAATGGACACCTCGAATAATATCACCGTACTGGCGGATGATTATCATAATTATTACATAATGATTATCATAATTATTACATAATGATTATCATAATTATTACATAATTATTATTACTTTTTCACTGAAACCATGCAGTTCTAAACTTTGTATGCGAAAAGAATGTACCAAACGAACAATTATTCAGTTTAGTTTTATTTCTTGTTCAGTAATGAATATTGGAAAATTAATCTCTCTCGGCGGCGAATGAAATTTTAATAATAAAGTATAATTCCTGTTATCATCTTTCTAGCGTTCATGCACCTAAGAAGATCAGGAACCTTCTACTGAAAGCGCGTGCATTTTGTGAAGTCTATTACCTTTTGCCTCAACGCTTTCCTTCCCAGAAGGTTTTTAGTAGTTTTGTGATGCAAAAATTGCTTTTTTGGAAGAAGTACTTGAACAATTGTTGTTACGTCGTTGTTGGTAATCGAATTCATTGAAAAACGTTTGTTTTGAACCCAAAAGTATCTAATTGTTTTTCAATAGTTAGTTAAATTCTAAAGAACACATATGGACAAACCAAATGAGCCAGAGAAATCGCTGAAACGAAAACTGATGATTAAATTGAACATTGACAAACATGAGAACGTTCATAAAGTTGAAGATCACCTGCGCTACCATGAAACATTTAGAATTGATGTAACTCTGAATCTGAACTAGATATTGAAAATTTAATCGCATCAGTTTGTATGCTTGGTAACTAAATTGCGAGAGAGAGGGATAAAAGATAGGAGAAAATACATGGAACAGCGATTCACCTTAACAGCACTTCTAACATATCGCAACTATAGAAGTGTTTATTCTATACTCTACTATCTGCTCACATTAATTAATAATTTTGCCTAATTTTTCTAATTTTAATTTTAAATATGCATTGTTGTGCAAACATTTGATTTATGCATTGGAATGCATATACATTTATACAAATATGCATTGCAATGCATATATTCAAAGTAAGCATTGGAATGCATAAATTTGATAAATACATTGGAATGCATATTCTTATCAATGCATAAACCTGGTTTATTCATTCCAATGACTGGATAGATCGAATATGGTTTTAGCATAGAATTTATGCTATATAGTATATTTGTTTTTCTCCGTGTATAGGACGAAACTCTAAGGGCATCTTCAGCGGCGGTCTATTTTTAGATCAACGTTATACCTGATTTGCATCAGCGAAACTTAAATAGAACTAGCTAAAATAGACCAACTTTGCATTCGCCGCACCGGTGTTGTATTTCTTGTTGTTAAACCCGACAACACCTGTCATCCTGTCGATTATTCAACATCAGAGATCAGATTTTTTTTCAGAGGTCGCAATTTTTTCACAAACATTTTGCCATTGATTGGTTTGACCAAATAATTTCTAATGCCAGTAGTGCGTCGTTAGCTGACGACAAGGAATACTTGTTTTTTCATGCATTTCATTAACACAATATTTGATAATGCTGATTTGTAGTTTTGCAGGGGATAAACAAGATTTAAAACGGAGATGGTCACATCCTGGATGACGACCCAACGTCGACCGTGACTTCCGTGTTGGTCATCAGAAGCTGTTCCAGGACTACTTAGCGACACGCAAACCTACAACGAGAAGCACTTTCTGCGTTTCCGCATGCCAAAGAAAGGGTTCCTGGACATTATGCTATAACTAGAGTCAACTAGAGGCTTCTCCAAAATTTATCTGTATGAGCTATTTTCAAGTGCTTTGCTTATCATGACCAATCTATGAATAAACAAATTGTTTACTTAGAAGGCTTCGTTACTTTTAATTTCCGAGCAATCTAAAAACTATTCGGAATCTCGGATCCTCCGCATTTCGATCGAGTCAGCGTTTTTCGGAAAATGCAGTGGCTGTTAAAAAAAATTTGAGTCAAGCATTCCTTATTTAGGAATGAAACGAAAAGGCAACTAGCCCCGGGAGCAACTAGAGGTCAGCATCAGCATCCAAGGCGAGCAACACAACTTTTTGTACACCGCCAGCATTACACGCAGCAAACACGATTACTTTTCGGCTAACAAATATACCTCAGAATATACTCAATAAAATTGAGTTAATGTTTATTAATACCTGAAATTTTACTCAATAATTGGTATGATAAAGTAGCGTGCAGTGTTTTGGAACGGTATTTTTCTTGTTCCAAATAGCTGCAGGAATAGATCAAAACATATACCAGTTTTAAAACGATGCAAAACAGATCCAGTATGAAATAAAATTTACAACACCGGTGCAGCGATGTTTTTGCGTTTGGTCTAAAAAAATAAATCCTATCCACGAATTGGATCGCCGTTGAAGATGCCCTTAAAATGCTTCTAGAAAACTCAAATGAAATTCTAATTAAAAGCGGTGTGTAAGAAAAATCCAAAACTGCACAATAGGGGCATTATTTTAATTTTATTTTTATTTTGCTGGAAATGTCTTTAGAGAGAAGTTTTGGATTTTTCTTACATCATACAACAACCCGCGTTTAATTTGAATTTCATTTAAATTTTCTAGAAACATTTTAAAAGTTTCGTCCTATACTTTAGCATGGGAGCTGTCAGATTTATCACCACTCGGAGTCTTCTTCTTTTTTTCAAGTTGAATTCTTCAATTGAAAATCAAAAAATAAGCAACCGTCACAAAATATTGTAAAAAATTAAGTGCTTTTAATTTAAATAATGTACAACAGATTTTCATGTTTGCATTAATCGGTTGGAAATTTTCTCGCGTTTTAATTCAACTATCAAACATTGTCCGTTAACAAATACTGAAAATAATTTAAATAAAAGGTGATGTTTTATAATTTTAGACCCAAAAGGTTTTAATTTAAATGCGCACCATTTCAAATCCGTCCTTTTCAGGGCGACCAATTCAATTATGAGAGAGTTTGTTTGATTTGAATTTGTCTAACATTATTTCCCAAGTTCTTACCAATTGGCAGCCAACGGTGGCTAAAATTTAGTGTTCTCTTCGTTGCATACCTTGACTATTCAAGCTGAACAATGCATTAGGTCCTTAGTAACATTGAGAGATTCTCTTCGTCGACTTTTTCTTTGCGTTCCTACGGCTATGTAAAAACATTTTCAAGTATTTTCTGCACACAGTACGGTAATATATAGTGTAATTAACGATCCAATACGTCAAAAATATCAGCAACTCGTTTAATAGACAAACTATTAACGAAAGAGTCAGTCGACGCAGAGAATCACTCAATGTTACTTAGAACCAAATGCATTGTTCAGCTTGTATTATGTAAAATGGCTACCGTCACGAAACATTAAAACACCGAACGCTACCCGCATAACGAAAAATAATTTGCTATATAGTTAAAACTAAACTTCGAATGTAAGATATATTATCACATTTTATGTTATTGTTATCGAATAGTTGATTCTCATTTTCACCATACAACCTCTACATTAACACATATTGTTAATCTATACCATATTGTCATTGGAAGGTTTTTTATTGTCTTCACTCGGTCTGGATTACATGCTAACTTTTTGACATAGAGTACAGCAAAAATTTCGTTCGTGAAAATTGCCATTTTTTAATGGTAACCTAACTTAACCGCCTATTAAACATATTGTTATTTGGCCTCTTACCATATGACATGTTGTTAAAACTATACAGGAGATTGTTAGTTTATAATTGACAACTATAAGGGTAAATGTCGTAAAAATAACGGAAACAGTCGTCAACAATAAGGGAAAGGGTACAGGAATGGTTTGTGATTATGCGGGTAATAACTCGATTGATCTTGATGATTTGTTCAATTTCATGCATGGCGTTGGGAAATTTGAAAGAATCTTGCGTTACAGCAAGTATCACGGACAATGTTTTTATTATCAAACATGATATTCTGAAGTAACATTCTCTGCATATTCCAATACGTACTGATGTGAACAGTTAATCTGTAGTGTTAACGTGACAATCCATACAAAAAAATTAAGGTCCATACAAAAAACTATGACAAGGGGAGGCTATAAAAATTCACTTTTTGCGTGACATAATTAACGGACGTTCCCTTACTTATGCTTACCCAACTTTCCATCTGTATCGATGATGTGTGTTCTTCCTAGCACAAACATATTTTTTATGGATCTTAACTATTTTTTCTCGATTTTTAAACAAGAAAAATTTAACCATTTTTATTTTCACGAACCGACATGCAGTTTCACAAAGTGACATTTATTTTGAGTAACGTGGGCTCCCGGCACCTAATTTTCAGTAACGGTGGCTTCCATTATGACATAAATGTCAACTTACGTATGCTAGAAATCAATGGTTGGTTCGTTGGTTTGGGCAGTCTGTGTTTTTGTAGCGTGTTTCAAATGCCGGTATATTATTATATTTACTATCCAACAATGTTACAATCCACATACCTCTATAATACCCTATTAGAACAGTAACTGAAACTGACAAAACTGACGAAATTTATCAAACGGTAAAAAGTAGTCTACGTTAACCGGTCGCGTGTTAAATACAACCCCACTGATTTTTTTAAAATTAACCTACTAGTGTTCATTTAAGCAGAGCTGATGAATTATACTTGAATTATTCTAATTCTAAACTTCAGTTCTAATTCTGTTTACCCAATTTTGGAGAATTAATTAAGCTATGCACAGCCAGTTTAATGCCTTGTTTAGGAGTTACTGAAGCACAGTTTTGACTACACAGTTTGGTCCTAACATTTATTCCCCTCATTTCAAATAACTCCAGTTGAACCACGGACTAAACCTTTTGGGTCCTTTTGGAAATTGGGATGGAAGGGTGTGTCAAATACAGTTGTCGATAATCGCGTTCCAATTACTGCCGCTTGGAACTCCAGACGGAAAGTGAAGTTAGTTTCAGCCGAGCCACTTTTGCCTTAGCAATGACTAGCGAACAATAAAACTTCCCGTACTGTGAACACCACAGGAAACACGCAGCTGCCATTCCAGTCTGCCCAGCGTCTACAAAAGTTTAGAGCTGAATATTGCATCGACGGAATACCCAGGGCAGAAGCATCTGGCGACTCTGATCAGCAAGACGGGTACAAACCAAATGTTATTGGATAAAGTTCTGTCCAGTTAGAATCCGGAATCACTTATCGTGTTGCAGCGGCACGGAACATTACCGCTGCAAGAATTTATTTACCGATTTATTTACCTAGGCGCCAACTTTCGGTGGGATAAATTTACGGTGTTTCGTGAAAGTTAGTCCAGATGGAAGCCGAGAGGAGAAAAAAAATTCTGCACACCCACGTTGATAATCCACCGTGTTCCGCAATAAAAATCGCAAAAGCGTTGAAAATTGCCAATTCAACCGTATATGATGTGCTCAAACGTTTCAGGGAGCGAAAGAGCGTGGATCAAGTGCCTCAATATATGACCGCAAACTGAACCAGAAGGTGTTGAGACCTGTCAGAGCAAACCCTGAACTATCAGATAATGAAATCGCACAAAAATACGCTGCTGCTTGCAGTACCGTTCGAAGAATTCATTTGCAAGCAGTGATATCGGCTTGGCTCTATTGAGCCAGCAAGCAACCAAACAGAACGTTGAAGCAAAGTTTCGTCACCAAAACTCGAGCTCGGAAATTGTACCAGCAGGTTTTGACGAAGCACAAAGGATGCCTGCTCATCGACGATGAAACCTACGTCAAAATGGATTTCGGATAGCCAAAAATTATACATGTTTGCTTTTATGGCACAAAACATGATGACTTGGCAGGGAGCTGCGGAACAAAGACCAAAGTGTTCGTGATGAATAAAACGATGGACTCGAAGCTGAACAAGGAAGATTGCACCAAAAACCACGTACTACCTTTCATTAAAGCCCATAAAGGTCCCGTGAAGTTTTGGCCAGATTTGGCGAGTTGCCACTACAGCCGGAGAAGTCATCCAGTGGTACCGCGATAATAACGATAAGATTTCATCGATAAGAACATAAATCCACCCGACTGCCCGCAGTTCCGGCCCATCGAGAGATTTAGGGCAATAATGAAGCGAAAGCTTAAGAAAAGTGGAAAAACGGCACAGAACGCGATTCAGATGACCAAAATGTGGAACAAATGTGCCAAGGAAGTTGACTCCGGAGGTGTGCAGAATTTGATAGGAGGAATGAAGAAGAAAGTGCAAGTTTTCATTAAAAACGAAGAGAAATGATTTATATTGATATTTTTTCCTCTGTTTTGATGTATTAAACTTATTTGTACATCAATCCGTTACCGAGATACAGATGATTTTATTATTCCGGATTCTAAATTGACATAGCTTTACCCTTAGAAAGTTTGCGAATATATCGCTTGACGGTGTAATCGGCAATATTCGGCTTTAACACTTCTATGGGCCATGGAACCTTTGGTGACGCAAGGCTGTTGATTGGCTATCCGGTAGACGAACGTTATCATAGCGCCAGAGTAGGCCGGTCTCGTACCGATCTCCCGAAAAGCGTGTGAAAGATCTGTGTGATTCCCGCTCATCTTCGCACAAAAGCAACTTTGATGAACCAACTCCCAGGCTATAGCGGAATAGTACTTCATCGCTTAATGAATACTATCGTTGATTCGTTAGTTTACTGCCGCTACCAACCAAATTTGGCATTTTTTGTTTAGTTCTTTTTCCGCTACATGAAGACTTTCATGATACTTTTCAAATTACCGCTAAATGTCAAGCATAGTAACTGGAGAATAAAACTAGCTGAAAAACTAATAATAAACCGAGTAATTTGTCTATGTTCCGTCACTCTAGAACGAAAGGATCCGGAGAACTATGAAGTGGCAAATAACAAATGGGTTGATACAGAAAATAAAAATAGTTGTTTGATATAACACTCGGACATTCAGGTCTTGGATTAAACGTCGTTTTCCAAGATATGTTCACACTTCCTTGTTAGAAGGGTACAACCGTGGAATCTAGTACGAGATTTGTGTATTTACTAATTTTATGGATTTCCCTAAGATTCCAGGACTCTGGCCTCCCGGAACCGTATTTGCGCAAATTTGTGAAGGATGGAAACAAAATTTTCGGAAAGCTGGAAAAAAAATCTTCAAAATAAGCAGACAAATTGCAAAAAATGAAACATTTAATGTTATTGACGCTACTGTGGCCTGTTCAAGTAAAAAAACAGGTAAGCTTTGAATGGAGTTGTGCTGCACGGTGACCAAGGAGTAAAATTTATTGAAGTTGTAACGACATTCCAAGATAATCATCATACGTGGAGAACAGCGAGCGAATCATATTGACATTGATTTTGTGTGGAATAATATTTCTGAACGTAAGCGTGATGTTCAAGCAATTGGAATCAAAATCTTAACTTACTGATAAATTGTAGGAAGTTCCTGGATACATAAAAGTTTGTTGCTGTCCTTATGGTTATGAAGTCCTTAGGTTCCGATTTGTTAACAACATGTAGATCATTCCCTAACAAGTCCTTATCGTATCTAGTCGTGTTTTCACTAAAAGAAGCTACAAATATCTTCCAACTGTTATCTGGATTTTTTAATCAATGTAAAACCTTCAAAGTTTTGAAAACTTACACGATTTATCAGGTTGCACAACAGAATGGCATTAAATCAGCGGGAAACGTATGAAGAAATCGGATTTCCTTATAAAAGAAACCATCTCTTTGGGTAAGGTGAACTGCTCAAAATCAAAACAACTAAGTGGATGAAACTGAAGATTTTCGAAAAAAAAGATTGTATTATAAGGTTAGATGCTAATAAAAAAAGTTTTTTCGTAATAAGAGAACTTCTTCTCAAATTATAGAACAGGCTCATCATGGATTATTTCTTTCCCTATACAAAAACCATCATCATCAGATATAACATTTTATACACATATTCTCTACCACTTACATACAGGTGATTATTTTTGATTCTACCAAATCGAGGTTCCTTCGAACGCTACCTTATTACTTAAATAAGCAAAATAAATACCCCTACACAAATTATCCCACAAGTTGATGCGATCATTGAAAATCTCTACCGAAAATAGAAAACCATAACGGATCACTAACGTGTAACCTCTCGCGAGTCCCTGTATTACATTACAATAATGTTTCGCTTCGTACTTATTCATCACTTTCCACTGACACTCCTGGCCTCCATCGAATCCGTGCATATTGTCAATTCCGGGGATTCGGCACCACTGTGTGCCCGGACCAAGTACCATTCGTCCACCGCTCATGGCTGCTTGAGCTCCGACATTGTGGCTGCTGTTCGGTGGCGGAGGAGACGCTTGGTCATTTGAGAGCCCCATTTGAGGTGGTACAACACCGCCGGCGATCTGCCGTTGCCGTATCAGTGCCAACCGCTGTTGCGTGATTTCCAGGTGGTGTTTGCGCCATTTGATTCTTCGGTTCTGGAACCATACTTTGACCTAATGAAAAACAGATAAACATCAATCAGTACTGTGGAAGAGTTAGATTTTCATTCTTAGGGAATCTAACCTGTGCTTCGGTGAGTTGCAAGGTATGCGCCAGATAGAGACGCTCCGGACCAACCATGTACTGTTGGCGTTCAAATTCAGCCTCAAGACGTTCCAGCTGTTCGGGGGTGAAGATCGTTCGAACGCGTTTGCTTTTCAGGGCCGCCGATGCAGATAGAGAGGATTTTTGGCCAGGTCTGAAACGAAAAGTTGAAAGACTAGAATTCAATTGATTCTATGATTGATATCGTTACATGGCAGCTTATGACTGGTATATTGCTCTGTATGAATAATGTTTAATAATTGATCACTAGCACTAATTGTACCGGAAAAAAGAAGGGAAATCATTTCCCCTATCCTAACGAATCCAGAAATCGTGTATGAGATTCTACTATTAAACAGGATCTTGTGCTGGACGTTTGCAAAGCAGATGTTAACACATAACAAACGTGAGATTTTTGAACTACTCTGGAAGGATCCAACAATCCTATACACGGTGTTCAATAAGTTCGAATACAAGTTTTCATCATTGCGTAGGTATGCGCCATGTACATATTCTGCATTGGTATTGGTGTCAGCTTTAGCTTCATTCATACGCTACCGAATGTGCGCGGTGTTGACATTCTGTTAGTTGTTGTTCGTTTGTTACGCGCGATGAAAGAGTATCGGGACTTCGTAATTAAGCGTTTTTGAACGGTGAGCGACCCGGCGATATATTCCGGCTGCTGAAATCGCATGGGGTCAAGCGGAACTTTGTCTACGCGACCATCAGGCGATACCGGGAGACGTCCTCGACCAATGACCGTGCGAGATCCGGTCGGCCGCGTTCAGCGAGGACGCCACGGGTCATCAAGATCGTGAGGAGCGAATTCGGCGCAAAAGAACCGCTCAATCCGGAAAACGGCTGCAGATCTCAACGTTTCCATTGGAACCGCTCACACCATACTCACCAGGGACCTTGGTTTCAGGCCTTACAAAAAACGTAAGGTCCATGGCGTTTCGGAGGCTACCAGCAAAAAGCGGTTGGATCGAGCTAAGAGGATCCTCTCTCGGCACGCTGGTCAGGAGTTTGTTTTTCGGACGAGAAACTGTTCGTGCTGCAGCAGCCGCACTGATGTGCAAAAATGACCGGGTGTGGGCGCCATCGAGGGACAGCATTCCTGAATCCAATATAAACATCCCTCGGTTCCAAAGTGCCGCGTCGGTGATGGTTTGGGGGGCAGTATGCAAACGTGGTAAGCTACCCTTGGTGTTTATTGAAAAAACGTCAAAATCAACGCGGCGTACTACAAAACTGAGGTTTTGGAAAGGTTGTTGCCCCCAGTCTCCGAAGCCTCTACGGCGATGAGCACTACGTGTTCCAGCAGGACGGTGCACCAGCCCATACGGCAAATGTGGTTCAAGCCTGGTGTCGGGACAATTTAACCGACTTTCTGGACAAAACTTTGTGGCCTCCCAGCTCCCCGGACTTGAATCCTCTCGACTTTTTGTTTGGTCCTATATGATGGCGAAGCTGAACGAATACAAGGTCAGCACTTTGGATCATTTCAAGACGGTAATTCTCAAAATCTGGGACGAAATGCCCATGCAGTCCGTGCGTGCCACCTGCGACGCGTTCGAGAAACGTTTGAAGCTCGTTAAGGAGTACAAAGGGAGGTCATTCCAGAGAAATGTTGTAAACGTTCCTTGTAAACATAGCTTTCAATAACATAAATCCAAAAAATAAAAAAACATGTTTTCATTTTTTAACAAATTTTGAAAGTGTATCCGAACTTATTGAACACCGTGTACATATTTCACATTTACATTGGCTTTCCTACATATCAAACCCATCAGCACATTATTGAAGTAGGCGATGGTTTACAGAAGTATTTAGTAACCAATAATTGTTACTAGAAATTAGAAGAAAAATTAGTATTTTCCATTTAATTCCAACTACTTTTGCTTATCTTGACAGATGCGCGTATTTCGTCTACAATGTGTCTACAATAACTCGATTTAGTACAAGCACACTGAAGAAGTCTGCACATTGTAGACGGAAATACGCGTATCTGTCAGGATAAGCAAAGGTCGTTGGAATTAAATGGAAAAATACTAATTTTTCTTCTAAACACGACTAAACAGCTGAAGCTAAACAGCTCAAACCCTCACCTAGGGATTCAATAATTGTTTATACCTTATCAATAAAGAGAAACATTCGTTCATACTATTATGGGAGCCAGCCTCCGATACTGACGTTTAATTACAGTTTACAGCTAAACTATCCTTAAGGTTAAGAGCCTGTTAATTTGGATATAATTCACGAACATCATTATAAAAGAAGTCAAATTCAAGAAGGATTTGCCGGAAGACTGCAAGATTGATGGAAGCAAGTTCGCCATTGAATCAGAACCACTACGAGAGCTAGTAGGTTCAAGCTCGCACTCATACAAATTGACACGTTGTTTTCACGGAAATTTCACGTAACAAAATCAGGTAAACATTACGTGCCAGTGAATTGTACGAGAAAAATTACGTAATATTTATGTGATTTTCACGTAGAATGTGAATTTATGTGGCATTCCACATAGCTTTTACGTGAATTCCATGTGTTTATTACAGGTTTTGGCAGTGGACGAAAATTACGTGCGTTTCACGTGGAAACAACGTGTCGATTTTTTTGAGTGTGAAGATGCTGCTAACAGGGTGCAAACGGTCAAACCATACATGATGAAGTGCACACTGATTAGTTTATTACATAAATGAGCAATCTTTATTTCATTTTTGAAGTTTATATGATGAAAATTATATGATTAGGCTTCCGAATTTCCAAATGCAAACTGTCGGGATTTACGTTTCAAACTTTCCATCAAGTTTTCGTACCGCTGTTATATCCACCTTGATTTGATGCTGAACGCTAGTTTGCCTTCACTTGTTTTTCACTTCCTTCTGTTTTTAGCTCTATTGAGATTTCTCTTTACGATTGCCCAATATTGTTCAATTGAGCGCGGTTCCGGCGAGTTTGTAGGGTCTTTCTCCTGGTGTACGAGTTGCACACTATTTGCCGTATACAACTCTTTGGAGCCGTTTCTCCGTAGTGGCAGAAGCGAGGTCTGGCCAAACATCGCCGAACAATGTTTCTTCAAAAGGCATTAAGCTATTTCGCAAGCATCCCTTTGCATAAATATCTTGATTGACAGTGCCAGTTGTCACTGAAACTTTCGCTTTTTGCTCATAGATGCATATCGCCTGCCAAACCGAGGATTTTTTTCGGGAATTTTGACGTTATTTTCTACTTAAACTTACTTTGAACCTTGGTAATCGATAGTCGTATAAAACTCTTGACCTGGGAGCGGCTTGAAATCAGCCTTCGACGTATGTTTCATCGTCCATTATGACGCAATCAAACTCGGTCAACAAACTCGTGTACAACTTCTGCTCTCTTCCTTGACTGACGGTATACTGCTTGTCATCTCGATTTGACTTTCACTGCAACGTACACTGTAAACGGCCAGTACCCATTAATGGGTAGAAATGTACCAATTTTGTGATAGTATATGAAGCTGTCAAAAAAATGGGTAATTTTAAAATCAAAATAATGCATACTAACGACCCATTTTATATCTTTCAATGAGAGACCAAAGGATGGGTATTTTTCAACACATTAATGGGAAAAAAGTATGTTAGCGTTCTCCTGGCTCGCTTTGTATAGTTGAAAGTGGCTGATCGAAAAATTAAAAAAAATTCGCGTCGGAATCCAGTCCACAAAGGCGTAAAATATGGAAGAACTGCAGGCTAAATTGAATAACGAAAGTCAAAATCTGAGAGAGGTGTTTAATAATTTAATATTATAATATAGAATGATTTCATTAGTATAATCGTACTTCCGAGTATGGGTCACTTCCGGACACGTAAAATTAAAGCGTTTATCAAGTTCACATCAACATCATTTAAATCTTTATTCCACAGAAGTCTTCAGGAAGATGTAGAGAATCTGTCTGGATGATAACTGATGTGATGACCGCTTCAATAGATCACTTGAGCGTCGCCGGAAGATTTTGTCGATGTGAAAAGCCCCGAACAAAACTTTACATTCCTGAGAGTTAAAAAGTCTGAGGCTATAAAAGTTTGTCGTTACCGAAAAAATACAAAAATACAAATACAGTAATTGCGACCATATTTATGCTAATGCTGATTATTCAACATAACACAACTAAAAACAAATCACGAACAATCATACCCATTTCGTCAAAAAACAAAAAAGTTGAAAAATGGGTATTTCATTCTCATTTCTTAAATAACAAACGTTTTGTAAAATGGGTATTTCATAACCATTCTCCCAAACAGCTACCATTTTGAAAAATGGGTAAAAATACCCGATAGTCTGACGTGCAAAGACTGTTTACCCATTACCGGCTAAACCTCGGTTTACCTTGCATTAAAGTTGTTAACCCACTTAAGTTCGTAATGGGTGATATTTTGCCCATTAATGGGTACTGGCCGGTTACAGTATAATATGTTGATAGTCGGAGACTCGCTCTTTGCCTTTTGCACTGTTTTGCGGGGCTTTCCCAATTTATTTCCAATATCTCTGATGAAAAGGTTGGGATTGCGTTTGAAAATGCTGGCCACTATTCTTCCGGTCACGGCGGCTCCCTTGGTTTCGATTTCCTCCTGATCCTGGCTTCCTGGCGGTCGTTAGACGTTTTCCAAACACTTTATAACATTTGTCACGGTTGATTTGGCAATATTAGGTGATTTAGCCAAGTCGGCGTGGGAATAATTTGAGTTTTGCTTTTGCGCGTGCAAAATTTTGATTCGCTGCTCTTCTTGCATCGACGCCATTTTGACAACTGAATAGAAAATGGCAAAAACAAAATAAGTCAACATTCCGTACGCATACAACAATGAATGAAAATGAGGGACGTTCAAGATTTTTAAATGCACGATTAAAAAAGCTACGTCATATTTGAGTCGACCAAGTTTTGACCGTTCCGTCCTTTAGTCTGGATGAGAACTGTGGAAGTACGTGGATGATGCTGCTCGGAGTACCGCTGACCGGGTGACTCGGAAGAAAGGTGATTGGAAGGAACTTTTGCGTGACCAATACCGCTACTCGTTGGAACGAACCAGCGAAGTTTGATCCCAGAAATGCACTACTGCAAAACAAAGCTGGAAAAAGAATCAAATGGTAATCAAAAGGAAGGAAAACGAACGGCACTCAACCAAAGTACTCTTAAGATACTCATAAGTTGAACCTTATGCGAAACATAGAAGATAGATCAATTTTGATTTTAATTAAGTATGTTATGAAATTTGGATGAACTACTATGAAATTCGTTGCGTGGTCTGTTTCCGTAAAATTAATCCGTTCGCTCTACTTTTTGCCTTCCGTGGTTGGTGAAAATCCAGGGTTGCGCTAGCTACATCATGCTACAGGCATTGGCGTAACTACAGGGGGTGCCTGGGGGCCAGGCCCCTCCAGGGCTCTGTGAGCCCCCCCGGGATTTTCCCAAATATATTGCTTATATGAAATGAAACACTATCTCTTCAAATTGTACCGTGGATTTTTCCATTGTAAGTTTTTTAGCTCAGTCGATAAAGGTACGGCATGCTGGAGGTGGCTGGGTTCGATTCCCGGTCTGGTCTGGGAATTTTCGTTGAGGAAAATTTCTCTACTCCCTAAGGCATGAGGTATGATCAACAATCAATATGCAACTAGCGATTTGAAATTGGTTCACTGTTGTAGAACCACTTGGTCCGAATTACATGAAGCCAGCACCTTGTTATACATATTTGCGCCTTTGTTTGATTTGCTGTGTTATTTTGACAGAGTATTTGAGAGTGTGTTCATGTGAGTTCATTATAAGGGTGCGATTATTGAGCGGGACCGAGCTTGGGACGATGTTCTAGTACTGACTGAGCCAAGAAAAAAATCGTTTTGTATGGGACCTACTGGTCTTAGAGTTAGTCTATGGTATGATTGTACTTGCCACACAATCATGCTAATGCATAAATGGAAAGCAATCAATTAATACCTGTGGACGTGCATTTAGAACACTAAGTAAAGAGCAAAGAAACAATAGGTATATTGCTAAAAGCAATATGCTTGAA